>SRZU01000179.1:0-103871 GCA_013183765.1 Fusarium xylarioides
ATAGTCTTTTCATTATCATTAAGACTACCCCTCTCTGGGAATCAAAATGCCCGCTCTTCTAGAGGTCTATATAAGACCTAGGTTTTCCCACTCAGGGAACTTCTTTTAACTTAGACACTCATCAACTTTTCTATTACATAATATATATCATTAAACTTAGAAAAAATCGCTCTTCTTAACAAATCTACTTTTATCTTAAAAATCCTACCTTATGCCTATCTACAACACAGTTACAACCTTTTTCCCTCTGACTTCTACAGCCTCTTCTGTACCTATTACAGTCATCTATCCTTCGACCTATATCGAATTCATAGGCTATTTTATTCAAGCCTTAACAAATAGTAAGGTTAAGCTTCCCTTTAATAATAATACTGCATCTAAGACTCCTTACCCTGCTAAGAAGAAGAATTCCCCTGCTACAGTTACTTTAGTAAAAACCCCTAAGACTCCTAAGACTTTATATACTTTAAAGTATAAGCTTAAGTTCCTTAAAGGCAAAAAGTATATATTCCTATATATATAGTACTTTAAGGGTATCTTATTAAGTAAAAGTCTATTATCTTATTATACTATAAAAGATAAGCTTAACTTAAAGTGCTATTATTATTACTCTTATAATAGTTATAAGAGTTATACTAGCTTATAAGTACTTTTATATTTCTTTTTAAGTATATTACTAATTTATTTAGTTTCTATTATTTACTTCTTCTAGCTATTACTTTTTATAATGCAATTACTAATAGTATTCTATAAGTTATTTTTTTTTTTTTTTATTTACTTTAAGCTAATTATTTATATAGAAGATTACTTATACTAAGACTTATACTTTAGTTATATTTAAGCTCTTTAAGGCTTACTTTACCCTTTTTACTATCTCTAACTATTATATTCTTCCTTCTTAGGTCTTTAAGATTCCTTATTTTAATCTAGGTATACTCACTTCTAATAAAAAGAGCTTTCCTAGTATAATAAATCTTAAAGCTCTTAATATAATTTATAATAGCTTAATAAGATTTAATAGTATTATTTCTATTAATAATAATAATAAAGTTAAAAATAAAAATAAAGATATTAATAATAATACTATTATTTAAGCTTTTTAAAACTATTTACTATACTTAGATAGAAGTGTTTTAGCTATAAGAGATACTCTAAGCTCTTTACCCTTATTACTAGCTAATTAAATAATTAAACTTTACTTTATTAAGACTTTTAACTGCTTAAGCTATATAAGATTAAGTAATACTTTAAAGTATTTAAATTACTATTATAATAAAGCTTTAATTAATCTATCTACTAGTATCTCTACTATAAGTAAGTAAGTAACTTAAAAGCTCCCTTTACTTTCTTCTTATTATAGCTATATATTCTAGATTTCTATATAGTGCAGTTAAGTATTAATCTTAATACTTAGCATTATAATAAAATATATTATCTATTAATTATTATAGTAAATAGTATATAGCTTTATTAAGTAAAAATACAATTTATTAAGAAAGTGCTATAAACCTATTACTTTAGCTATAGTATACTTTAATGCAATTAGTTCTACCTCTATTATAGAGGTTAAAACTATACTTTAATGCATTACTTTCTATATTATAATACTACTAAAGAGAGTAATAAGATATTCTTATAATAATCTTCTTATTTTCTTATTATTTATAAATAAAGCATTTAATGCTATATAAAGTGCTTAAGTTTTATTATAATTACCTTTATAGGCAATTATAAAATTATAAGTAATATAAAGATATTAAAGAGCTTAGTCTATAAACTTATAGTACTCTTTACTTAGATTTATAAGGTATTTAGAAAGCTAAGATGCTATAAAAGTAATATCTAGCCTTACTATTACTATAATATATAGTAAAGATTTAACCTTTTCTTAATATAACTTAATATAAGCTAAAGATACTTAGTCCTCTCTTTTAGAAAGCTTAGTAATAGAAATAAGAATAGTAAGAAACTAGTTATACTTATCTAGGTTATATTTAACTATATATTTTTCTAGATATAAGTTATAATAGAGATAGATTTTCTTATTTAGCCTATCTCTAATAATTCTAATTCCTAAGAACTACTTAGCTTTCCCTTTATCTTAAAGCTTATATATTTCTTTTAGTGCTTTAATAATCTTATTTATAGCTTCTTTCTACTTATAGTAATATAAAATAAGGATATTATTTATAAAGAATATTACTAGTATATCTTACATTTTTATATAAAATAAGCACTCCTTTTCCTTACTAGATTTTAAATTAAGGCATTTTAGAGTACTTAAGAATTCCTTAAACTATAAGATAAATAAGTCTCTTAGTCTATATAGTGCTTTTTCTAGCTTTATAAGCTTTCTAGCTTATTTAAAGCCTTATAAGAAGTAGTATATAACTAGAGGTTTATTTTTATTATATATTGCATTAATAAATGCATTTACTATATCTAGTTAGTAGATTTTAAGATTATATTTAGCTACTAAAGCAATTATAATATAGAATAAACGCACTATAAGAGTTACTATATATATGCTTTAGATTGTATTTTCTAGTTATAGATCTCTATGCATATAGATTTACACTTTACATTTATTTAAGTTTCTATTCTAATTAAATTTATATATAAATACCTATTTTATAGGTATAAGCTTAGTCTATATATCTTACTATAATATTACTATTTAAGTCTTAAAGTCTATAAGCTTCTTTACTTTAGTATATACTGCTATAAGAAATAGCTCTTTAAATATATAAGTCTCTAGCTCTTTTTATATCTTTAGAGGTAGAGAGAGTGCATTCTAGTAAATTATTATAGGCTTTAAGATATTATATATCTGCTTAGGCTTAGGAGAATTAA
The DNA here is from genome assembly GCA_013183765.1 of Fusarium xylarioides. Classification (NCBI taxonomy): domain Eukaryota; kingdom Fungi; phylum Ascomycota; class Sordariomycetes; order Hypocreales; family Nectriaceae; genus Fusarium; species Fusarium xylarioides. The sequence goes on from SRZU01000179.1 coordinate 2,854, forward strand.
GCTTTAAGTCTAATTTTATTATACTTCTCTTATAAGCTTTCTTTGCCTTTTTAATTAAATTAAGGAAAGTAGTAAAAGCTATAAAAACACTTTTAGAATATAGTAGCTCTTCTTTATAGTAATTAGTTAAGAAGAAAGCTACTTTATTATCCTATTTATACCCTTATATCTTTATCTATGTTTTTAAGTCCTATCTTATACTCTTTCCTTTTTACTTAATATCTTATTATTAAGTACTATATCTTAATAGTTCTCCTAAAGGTAGTTATTTCCCTCTAGGGCATCTTTTACCCCTTTTTAGTTATACTTCTTAATTTACTGCAAGCTCTAGCTATATTATTGCCTGCATCTCTGCATTTAGTAAAGCATTAATTAGTATTTTAACTAGTATTATTATATATATCTTAAGTCCTAGTAAAGCTAAAGTCCTTATCTTATTTTATATTATAAAGTATATCTAATATCCTAGTAAAGCTAAGATCCCTATTTTAATTTAATCTAATATCCTAAATAGCATCTTAGCTCCTTATAAAGCTCTATCTACTATCTTATCTTATATTTAAGGCTATATCTTAAAGGTAAGTAAAGCACTTTACTCTTATTCCCTAAGCTTTATAGCATCTTTAGCCCTTATCCTACTCTTATTTAAAGTTCTAAAGCATTTAAGAGTTACTTCTATTAGTTTATTTAATATATACTTACTATTTAATAGTACTTTCTTTACTTTTTAAAGGTATTATATTTATACTCTTTAACTTTTTATTAAGCTTTTAAGGATATTTTTAATAGCATTTTATTATCCTTAAAATATAATACTTTTTATTAATAAGCCTTTATTTATACTAATAAAGCTTTAATACTTTAAATTTACTATATTATCTTTTACTTTAAGAGAGGTTTTTCTTTTTTATATTATTATATTAAGGCTTAAAGGAATTTAAGCTATACTACTACTCCTTAAATATATATCTAGTTTTAGAGTTACTTTTAGCATTCTAAGTCTAGTTAGTTAAAGTTTAGTTAGATCTTTTATTATACTTTAAGTATTTTTTATACTTTTTAATTATTATAGAATACTTATAAGTATAGTATTTACCCTTAAGCTTAATTTAACTAGTTATTTAACTAGTATATTTACTTAAGAAGCTCTTTTTATTTTAGTTTATTTAAATAAGATTAATCTTTATAAATTACTTAGTTATTTAGCTTAATAATAAGCTCTTTTAATTAAAGCTTAATATATTTATTATAAAAGATAGATTTATTAAACTGTATATTTTATATTATTACTATTCTCTTAAGGTAAAAGATTTAAATATAATATATATTACTTATAATATAGTTAACTAAGTATCTAATATATACCTTTAGCTTAATCTTTATATTTCTCTTTTCTTTTCCTTCTTCCTTCTCCCTTCTTAAAGGGTATATATAGTAACTATATATAAGCAGTAAACTTATACTTAGTTTAAGATTTACATTTTCTTTTCTTATTTATAATAGTATATAATATTTAAACTATTCTTTAAGTACTTTAATTAGTAATTTCTATTTAAATCTATATAATAGGCTAATATTAAGCAGATAGGATGCTATTTTAGTACTCTTAGGCTAGAGCTCTCCTAGCAGGTTAGCTCTATAAAGCATTAAAATAGATTTAATAGTAATTTACTTACTGCTTTATTTAGCAGCTCTATTTACTTTATAAGTATTTAGTAGTATAAGCTCTAGCTTAATGCCTTAAAAATTTACCTAGTATTAGAATTAAGTTAGCCCCTTAATTGCAATTATAATATACTTATTATCTTAATAGATTATATAGATTACTACTTTAAATTAATATTATACTTAGCATTTAAAGTAAAATAAAGTATTAAATACTATATTATACTACTTTATATATAAAGCTTAAGTAAATATCTATTTATTATATTTATTCTTAATAACTAGTAGCTATTTTAATTTATTATAGCCTTTTATATAATCTTAAAGATCTTAATATATATACTAAAAGGGTCTTAAAGTATTTCTTTTTAACTTTTTTCTTAAGATAACCTAAATAGTATATATTTTAATATAGATCTTATACTTAATCCTTAGAATTCCCTTAATTTTAATATTTTATATATATAGTATAGCCTTTTTAAATATATCTTTTAATAAATATCTAAGTCTTAGATATTATATTATTATTATATTTTCTCTTAGATTAGGTTAATCTTATAAAGATCTTTAAGAAAGTATTTTTCTCTTACTAGAAATGCTTATTATAATCCCTGCTTAACTTATTAGTATTATATTATATAGTAGTATTAATAAAGCTTTAAGATAGATATTAAGCTACTTATATTTAAGGAAAATAAGGTTATTAATAAGCTAAAGCTTATAAATAATAATATTCTTATCTACTAATTTATAGCATATAATATAATCTTCTTTATATATTTAAAGTTTTAAATTGTATATATAAGTAAAAGAGATAATATTATAAAATCCTTTAATTATATAGATATTACTAATTATTAAATCTCTTTTATTAAGTATTTCCTTAAAAGTGCACTTTCCTTTACTAATAATCTTATTAAAGGTTATATCTAATTCTATAATCTAATCTATAGCTTTAAAAGTTTCTAGGTTAAGGTAAGCTTTATTATTAACTAAATATATAAATACTTCTAAATCCTAGATTATGCTTTCTAAAAGTAAGTAGATAAAGGCCTTAAAGGCTAAAAAGATATATAGTAGTTCTTCCTTATACTATACATTTAAGTTAAGGAAAGTATTAATATAAAAGTTATTAAGAACTTTAAGTATTATATTAGCTTAAAAACTACTTAAAATATTACTATTATTATTTTTAATGCTTTAATTATTATTACTAAGCTTAATACCTTTCTTTACTAGTTACTCTTTAAGTTCTTTTTACTTTAGCTTTATAACCTCTTTATAGATAATTATATAGTGCTTTTTACCTAGATAGCGCTTCTACTTTAAGTGCCTTTTGCTAGAAAGTATATATATAACTAACCTGCACTTTATAGGCTTTTACTTATACTTTAAGGAATTATCTTAAGTTTAGTATAAGCAGTTATAGCCTTTATTTATATTAATAGATTATATATTCTAAGTAGTAAATATAATGCTTTTCTTCTTAAATAGGTTATTTCTTGCAATTGCTTAAAACTTATCTGCTACCTTAAGGAGCTCTACTTAGGTTGCCTTCTTATTGCATTCTAGCTATTAGAAGACCTTACTTGCTTTAATGTTAGGGTTTTGCCTTTTAATCTCTATAATAAGCTTAGATTAGGTTAAGAGCTCTCTAGATATATTAATTATATGCTTATTAAGCTTATTTTAAGCTTATAATAGTTTAAAATAGTCTTTAACTACTTAAAGGAAGTCTATTATAGCTATATCTTCCTTAATCTTATTTAGATTATAAGTAATAGCCTATTTATAAAAGCTATTCTAGCACTTATATTATACTATAGGCTTTATACTTATATATTTTACTTATCTAAGCACTAAGTAGTATTTCCTTTAAAGTATACTAAGGACTTATATATTACTTAAGGTATATTACTTCTTAATACCTTAAATAAGCTTTCTTAGAGGTATATATTTATTTTTATATTCTAAGTTAACTTTTTGCTAGATATAATTAAAAGTAAGACCCTTTACTATCTTACTAATTTATTCCCTTAAAGCTTTTTTTTTAATAAGATGCTCTTTATAGATATAAATATTATAGTTATATAAGGTATTTATAATATTATAGAATTGCAATTATATTAATATTAACTCTTAACTAAGTGCTAGGTTATTATTAATATACTTAATTTTATATTCTTCTTAGGTATATTTAACTAGGTAAATAAGATAATTATTATTACTTTCTATAATACTTAAGTTAATATATTTCTAGATTCTAAGCAATATAGTATATACTTAGAGCTTTACTAGCTATTTAATCTAGTTTTTAGTGCTTTATAGGCATATAATATATACATTAAGCCTTCTAATAGCATTAAGTTTAGTTGCTTATAATATTATAGTATTTAGTCTTATGTATAAATGTTAGTAATGCATTAAATCTTAGTATAGTATGCTTATTTAAAGGGTTAAAGAATTTTTATATAGTAAAGTTATATATAAGGGTTTTAAGGCTTAATTTAAAGATTTAAAGAATTAGAATTTAGAAAGAATTAAGAAATTGCTAAAATGCTATTAGTTATATAGTAGAAGTTACTGGGAATTACTTCCTATCTAGGCTTATAACTATTATATAAAGCGTAGATTAGTTATAATAAGCATTCTAGCATTAATTGAAAGAGCCTTGTTTTCTTCAATTAAAGGTAGCAGTTAGTTTGACCTTATTAAGCTACGGAAATCGCGCAGTGGGTTTAATCTAACCAATCAGAGAGCGTTTTGCTGTTTATAGCTCAACAATAAAAGTAATTATTTTAATTAATTATTATAAAAAAATTAACTAAAAAGGCTAAAATAAAAAGAAATATTAAATTTTACTTAAAACTTATAAATTCTAAAATTTAAAGGGTTTAAAAGGTTAAAGTTAAGTTAATATTAAGATTTAATTTCTTAAGTAATAGATCTTAGTATAGTAATTTATTATAAATTTTAAGCTAATTAAAGAAAAGTATTTTACTAATTATTACCTATTTAAGATTAATACTTTAAATTTAAAATCTATTTTTTTATTTTTATTATAATACTAGAAATCTTAATCTTCTTTTAAACTTATTTTATTTAAACCCTTAATTTTTTAGCTTTTAAAATATAATTACTTTTAGCTATAAGGATATTAATTTTTATACTTTAGCCTTTATTTTCCTTATATATTATAGTAAAAGCTACTATTTTCTAATTTTTCTTAAAGTAGAAAAAATAAGTAATAAAAGCTAAAGTAAAGAGCTTATTTACACTTATAGTAATTATTTAAGCTAATCCTTCTAGAGTATCTACCTAATAGGCTATTATATAAATAAAAGCCTAAAGAGAATTTATTAATAAATCCTTATATAAAAAAAGCTTATACTAGAATAAATATACTTTTTATAAAATGCTATAAATATAAGACTATAAAGAAGAACTTTAATTAATAGTAAAGTTATTTAAAAACTAAACTCTATTAATATATAGATTATTTTAATATTAATAAGGTAATTAAAAAGGCACTTAAAGATATTACTTTTAATAATTATAATATAAATTAATAAGTATATTTTATTTATTAATATTTAAAGGCTAATTTAAGATAGTATTAAAAAGGGTAAATATTATAATCTCTTTAAAAATAAAGCATTTATAGTATTAACTTTTAAGGCTAATAAAATCCTATAAGATAATAATAATTCTCTTTAGGAAGATATTAATAATCTTACTAAAGAAAATAATTACTAGCTTACTTCTATTAATAAAATACTTAATTAAAATAAAAGTTAAGCTATAATTCTATTAAAAACTAATAAATAGATTAAATAATAAAAGATTATAATATAAAAATATAATATTTTTAAATTAATTTAAGCTAATTATTTAAGTTAATTTTAAAATTTATATAACTTATATTAAATAGCTAATAATTACTATATTATATTTCTTATAAGTTAAATATAATAAAATTATAAACTACTTTTAAAATATTAAGTATAAGATTAATACTATTTAAATTAAGTTTAAGTTTTTTAAGTAAGTATTTATAGTAATTATTTATAATAATTACTTACTTATAATTAGCTATAAATAATTTATATTTTTACTTTATAATTTAAATATCTTTTTTTAACTTAAATTATATATTTAGTATATTATAAAATTAAAGAATTTAAAGGCATTTAAGCCTTTTAATTTATTTTTTAAATTATTTATAAATAATTAAGCTTTTATATTAAAGCCTTTTAGTAAGCTTTTAAGTTTAAGTTAAATATATAAAAATATTTTTCCCTTTAAGTTCTCTTTAATATAAAAGTAATAGTAAAATAATATTATTATAAGATTTTATAATATATTAATTTATTATAGTAATTTTAATAGATTTTAAATCTTTTATTATTAAAGATAATAAGTATAATAAGAAGCTTATTAATATTCCTATTAAACTAATAAACCCTTTATACTTAAAAAGATTTAATAAATCTATTACTAGTAGAGGTATATATTTACTATTAAAAAGTCAAAATGTCTCTGCAGCAATACGCAAGGTATAGCCAATAAGGTCTCATACAATAAGATAACATAATATAATGCTTATTTTTAGCATATTATAATACAAGGCATTATACACTACGCCAAAAAACACAATAACCTTAAAATCAAGTCTCAAGGTCATACAGCTACTACCTTAAACCTTACAATCTAACTAAATAAGTAGCTTCAATTTATAAGCATAAAAAAGATATTTCCCCTAGCCTGCTAAGGCTAAATGCCTTCTCTATTATTACCTAGTTAAGGTAATTATTACTAAGGCTCTAACCTAAACAGATTATCTTAAAACAGGCTAAGAACCCTAAAATCTATTATAAGATGCATTGCTATGTAATTAACATTAATAACAGCTAACCCAGCTATAACCAACTAGGCATAGCAGCTAATAGCTATATAACTAGTTCTCTAACTAATATTAATAATCTTAATATTAGTAATATCCTTAATTTATATACCTTCCTTTAGCATTAGAATATTATAAGTAAAGACCTACTATATATTAATAAATTACTGCTAATATAGTAAGTTAATCTTATAATCTTTAATTATAGAGTAAGGCTTTATAATATACCCCTAAATGCATCTATTATTATATATATTATAAGCTAAATAAGGGCTTTAAAAGACCTAGCCAATTGCCTAGAGCAGGATCAAGACCTATTAATAAAGTAATAGGCCTTTATTACTAGAATCGCATTAGGCAGCAGCAATGGCCTATACTAGGAGTAGTTTATAGAGTTAAAATGCACAGTTGCATTAGTTGAATTAATAGTGTAAATGTTATATTATAAGAATTAAGGGCTATTATAGCATAAAGGAGAAAAAGTAAAGGGAAAAGGAAAGGGAAGAAAGTAAATTAGAAAATAAAGGTTTTAGTATTAAGAGAAAAACTATAAATATTAGTAAATTAAAGCTAGCTTAGTAGGTTAGTAATAGATTAAATTAGGTTATAAGGCAATGCAGTGCAGTATAAGGAATATAAATTAAGGGTAAATACAGCTAATTAACACTTAGATATATTTACTATATAGAATTACTTTTTTAGGCTTCTATCTCTTTAAGATAATATTTGTTACATGATACAGCGATGTCACGTGACCTTGACCTCTTTAAGGTCAGATCTGCAGTCTTAGTCTCTGAATAAAACAATCCTTACCTTAGACATCTTATACCTACCTATGCATACAAATCTTATATACTAACAAGTATAGCTTGTCTGTAGCTGAGTGTTGTGCATCTAGTATAACGTCGGGTTCAGCGATATCTATCCAGATATTACAACAATATTATCTTATAGCATTTAAGCCTAAGTAAGGAAATATTATAGCATTTTAAGAATATTAATTATTTTATATTTTAGCTTTTTATTAAAGCTTATAAGCTATTAAAGCTTATTAATACTAAGCTTTAAATTACTTTAATACCTTTAAGACTCTTTAAAGGAAAGAAAGAAATAAAAAATATATAGCTAGTATTAATATAAGAAATAAAATATTAAAGATTTTTATTTACTTAAGTTAAAGTATAGTAAGAAGTTAATTAAGTTAATTATTGTTAAGGCTTGAATAAAATAGCCTATGAATTCGATATAGGTTAAAGGATAGATAACTGTAATAGGTGTAGAAGATGCTGTAGAAATAGGAGGGAAAAAGGTTGTAACTGTATTGTAGATAGGCATAAGGTAGGATTTATAAGATAAAAGTAGATTTGCTAAGAAGAGCAATTTTTTCCAAATTTAATGATATATATTGTGTAATAGAAAAGTTGATAAGTATATATAGAAAAAGGAGTTCCCTGAGTGGGAAAACCTGGGTCTTATATAGACCTCTAAAAGAGTAGGCATTGTGATTCCAGAGCGGGGTAGCCTCAATAATAATGAAGAGACTATCATAAAAACCGCCAAAATTCGGAGAAAAATAAGATATACTTTTTACCCAATTTGGAAGGCGCTAGGCTTTAGTATGCTTATAAAGCTTAAATAGGAAAACAGGGTTTTTCGTGGTGTGTTATGAATCATCCATCTGAGGGGTAAAATCTCGTATATGTAATCCTCATTATATAATCATCACGTGACCCCAGTCACGTGACTTTCCCACTGATATTTCCTTAGTAAGAAATATTTAAAGTTTTATAGAAAAACTTTAATATGTGGAGTTTGCTCAATTCTCCACATATTGCTTAGGTAAGCACACTAATCGAAAGCCCTGAATTTTCTCATTATTTTAGTATATATTTTGCCCTAATTAGTTATCTAGAACATAATATATTCCTTAGTTATATAATAAGACCTTTATATAATATCAGGTCTTAACAATATTTAACTATTATAATTTTTTACTATATTATAAAGTAGATCTTAAAGTATAAGAGCTTAACTATTAATTTAATTAAGGTAATAATACTTATAAAATAATTAATAAATAAATATATATAATAAATAAAATATTAATATAATATATACTTTAAGAGGAATTTTACTTTTAGGATTGTTAAGTATTATTTTAAAAGTAATATATTTATATTATTTTAAAATTTTTATAAATTATTAAAAAAAAAAAGAATAAAAATTAAAAAACCTTTTTTATTTATAGTTAAATTCTTATTAAGTTTAAGTAAAGATAGCTCTTTTAGCTAATTAAATATAATCTAGCATTTATATAATAAAATATACTAAAGTTTTAAATATTATATTAAAGGTTTACTTTAACTTAATATAGCTTTAGTTTATTATAGCTAAGATTAATTAATATAATTATAAATCTTTTAGTTTAAAGTTATTAAGTAAAGTAATAATCTTTTATAATAATCTTTTTTAAAAATTTCTTTTTACTTTTAAACTAATTTTAAGTTATATTTTATTATTAAAATATTTTTAAAAAGCTTACTTAGCTTTAAATTAACTATATTTAGTAAGCCTTTTTATATTTTATTTAACTCTTTTACTATTAATACCTTTTTCTTTTAGTAGAAAATAATATAATAGTAAATATTATATATTAAATCTATATTTAGCACTTTCTATTTACTTTAATTATTAAAGTTAAAGGCTTTAAAAATCTTCTAGGGGAAAAGAGACTTTTTTAGCTAATTCTAATTTAATTAAAATCTATAAAGATTAAATAGAAGACTATAGATTATATACTACTTTTATTATACTACTTTAATACATTTTAATATATTTAGAATTAATATATTAAGTATATATAAGCATTTAAACTTAGCTATTTATAAGAAAAAGGCTCTTAAAATAAAAATATCTAAAGGAATTAATATAATATATTTTAATTTTAATATAAGTATATTTAAAATAATTAAATATAATAATCTTAGCTTACTTTTAATAGATTAATACTATTAAATAGTAAATAGAATCTATTTACTATTTTACTTATTTTATTACTAATAGCTATTTATCTATAAATATTATAGTAAATTTAGCATTTTAGTAGCTTATAGCCTTTATTTTACTATACCTTTAATTACTTAATAGCTTAACTTTTATTAAATAAATTTAAAATAAGTCTTTATCTTTATAAGAGGCTATTCTTTAAACTCTATCTTTAAAGGCTAAAGTCTCTTTTATATTAAATATATAATTAATACTTTATAATAAGTTTACTATTTTTAATATTTTTACCTATTTTTTTAATATTTAATAGTAACTTAAAAGAGTTATACTTAGATTTATTAATATATCTAAGGATTAAAGTAAGATTATATTAAACTCTTATATAATATATAGCCTTTAGAATTATTATCTTTTAAATTACCTTTAGGTAATTATAATAAATAATAATATATATTTTAATATTAAGAATTTAAATTATAAAATTAAAACTAAGTTATAGCCTATACCTTTACTCTGCTTTTATTTTATATAATATATAGTTTATATTTTAATCCTTATTATATAAGAAATTATAAATTATATTAAAATTATATCTTAAGAGATAGTAATTTTAAAGGGTAATAATTATAATAAAAATAAGAATAAAGGGAATAACCTTTCTTAAAATAAAGGCTTTAATAATAAGAACTTAATAAATAATTAATTTAATACTTTAAAATAGTAAGTTATAAATTAATTATTAAATCTTATTAGTATTAATTATTTATTTTTATTTATTCTTTAAGTATATATATTTCTTCTTATAATATATTTCTTATAATAATTATATATAGTAATTACTAAGTTAATTATAATTAATTATCTTTTAAGTTTATTATCTTATTATTAAATTTACTTAAAATCTTAAGCTTATATAAAAATTTAAAGAAACTTAAACTTATTAAATATAAAATAAAACTATTTTATAACTTTTAAAATTAATTTATAATATCTTAATTTAATAGAACTCAATAACTATAATGCTTATAAAGGCTAAAATATTAAAACTATCTATTTAAAAATAGTTTAAAAATTACCTTAATAAGAATTATAAGATTACTGCTAAAAATTAGCTGTAAATTAATTACCTTATTAATTATATTTATCTTTTTATTTATCTTTTTAATTTTATTAGTTATTTAGCTATTAATAGCTTATCTGCTATATAGACTTAGCTTAAGATTATTAGCTACTATCTTAGTATTTATTAAAAGAAGCTCTTTCTACTTAAAGGCAGCTAAAATTATTAACTTTAAGTAAAGGTTCTTTCCTATAGTATTTATTAAGCTATAATAAAGCTATATAAATATATAAATTTATTTATTATTAAAACCTTTTATTTTATTATTCTTTTTCTTTTATTTCTATTAAAATTAAAATAAAATACTTACTAAAGTAATATTTAATTTATTCTTTTATCTTTAAGTATTAGTAGTATTAAAAAATAAGCTAAAGCTAACTTTATTTAACTTTATATCTCTTAATATATATTTAGCTATATAGATTTATTTATATTACTATTAATAAAGAAATAAAATCTTTTTTTTAGTTTTTTTAGTTTTAAAAAGGTATTTATAGTAATTTAATATAATAATTATATACTTATTATAGTTTATAAGTTAATTACTCTTAAAAATTAGCTTTAATTATATATAAATCTTTCTTTAAAGAAAGTATATTTAATATAGTATTATATTATATTATTAACTAATATAATAAATAGAAAGGTAATCTAAAGAAAGCCTCTTTTAATTCTAAGCTTATATTACTTATAATTTTAAATATTTTATATTAAGCTATATAATTAAAGACTTTCTTATAATATAGCTAAATACTATTATAATTAAAAAAGTATAAAGTATATATTACTTTATATATTAATATAAACTAAGTATTAATTAGCTATATTTACTCTTAATTTATATTCCTTATACTATACTGCCTTACCTTATAACCTAATTTAATCTATTACTAACCTACTAAGCTAGCTTTAATCTACTAACATTTACAGTTTTTCCCTTAATGCTAAAACTTTTATTTTCTAATTTGCCTTTTTTCTTCTCTTTCCCCTTTTACTTTCTCTCCTTTATGCTACAATAGCCCTTAATTCCTATAATATAATATTTATACTACTAAATTAACTACTATAACTATATATCTTAACTCTATAAACTATAGCTAGTATAGACTGTTGCTGCTGCCTGATATAATGCTATTAATAAAGGCTTACTATTATCTTAATAGGCATTAACTCTATTCTAGGCAATTTGCTAAGTCTTCTAATGCCTCTATCTAATCTATAATATAATTAATAAGAGCCTTATCTTTAGCTTTATCTTTATTAATACTAAGCAGCTATACTTAATAGCTAAAAATTATAAGATTAACTTATTATATTATTAATAGTTTATTAATATATAGTAAGTATTTTCTTATAATTTTATAATGCCTTAAAAAGGATTAAAGAACTAATATAATATTAAGCTTAAGGCTATAGATTTTTATTAGATTACTAGATATATAGGTATTAATTGCCTTAACTAGATAGTTATAGCTAGGTTAGTTATTATTAATGTTAATTGCATAGCAGTATATCTTATAATAGATTTTAAGGTTTTTAGCCTATTTTAAGATAGTCTATTTAAGTTAGAGCCTTAATAGTAATTACCTTAATAGGGTAATAATAGAGAAGGCATTTAGCCTGCTAAGGCTAGAGGAAATATCTTTTTTATGCTTATAGATTAAGGCTACTTATTTAGTTAGATCTTAAGGTTAAAGGCAGCAGCGCTATATGACCTTAAGACTTGATTTTAAGGTTATTGTATTTTTTAGTGTAGTATATAATGCCTTATATTATAATATGCTAAAAATAAGCATTATATTATATTATCTTATTATATAAGACTCTATTAGCTATACCTTGCGTATTGCTGCAGAGACATTTTAACTTTTTAATATTAATATAAATAATATACTTTAAAGGTTTCTTTAATTAAAAAAAGGTTTTTATTATATTTCTATTTTATAGCTTTAAATTAATTTTAAAAGTCTTTTAACTTAAACTTATTTAAGCTATTTTCTTTTATAAAGAACTTTTTAAATTAGCTTAAAAAGCTATAAAAAGCTTTTATATATTTTATATTACTTAAAGAGATACTATAATATTTAACTTTTCTTTATTTATTAATAATATATAAAAAAAAAGTTATTTATATAAATACTCTATTAATAACCTATTAATAATTATCTTTTATTTTTTCTTAATTATAAATATTTTTCTTTTATTTTTATAATTTATAATTTTTATAATTATTTATTAATTAATTTCTATTACTTATACTATTAAGCTTACCTTAATCTTTTTATAATTTAAATTCTATTAACTTTTATTTTTATATACCTTTAAAAAGACTTAAATTAAATAAAGCTTAATATACTAACTTATAGTAGTTATTATAAGTTAAAAGCTAAATTAAAAAAATAAATTTTTAAAATATTAATATTAAGTAATTAATTAAAAATTAATAATACTTTTTATATAAATAATATATATTTAATTTAATATTTTTTTTATATATATAAATATACTTTTTATATAAATTATTATAAATAATTACCCTTTATTAAATTACTATTAATACTACTGTTTATTGCCTTAGCATTAGTTATCATTTCATAGGGCAAATATGCTTAGTTAGGTAAATTCTATTTAATTAACTATAGCTTTATTTTACCTACTAAAGGACTCTTTAACTTTTAGGTATAAACTCTTTCTTGCATATAGAATTTTTCTTATTCTATATAATTAACTTTATAGAATTTTCTAGGCAATTCTATTATATATAAACTCTAAATGCTACTTATAATAGTTTCCTAGCTATAAGTTAGTAAAGATTATTATTATAAGCATAATAATACTTACAATCTAGTATTTAAGCTAAGGGGTATTTCTTAATTTATAGAAGTACTATTTAGCTCTACCTATAAATTAAGTATCTATTAAGTGCTACATCTCTCCTTAAAGCTACCTGCTATAGTAAGAGTTCTTAAGTAAGCAGCAAAAGATATTATACTTAAAGATAGCTAGGCTAAGTAGCTAGTTATTTATCTAACTATTATAGCTAATTGCTTTTACCTATATAGCTTCCTCTTATATTGCCTTATAGGTTGCCTGCTACTAAAGGGCTATAATATCTCTATTATAGACCCTTTAGTAGTGCCTATAGTAAGCAGGAGGAGGTTATATATACTATTAATAGATAGCAGTTACTAGCTGCTAGTTACTTAGGTTTAATATCTTAACTGTAATTAAAGTTAGCCTTATTAATTTAATATAATTAGGGTAGAAAACTTATAGATAATTTAAGCTTAGCTAGTTTCTTAATGATTTTGTAATTATTAAGATGACTTTAAGGGATAAATAGATTAGGAAAGGTTAAAGTTATAGGGAAGTTATAGACCCTATTAGTTGCTTTTTATAGCTCTTTAACTGGTTAGGTAATATATTTATTATAATTAGAGTTGCTTAAGATGCTATAGCCTAAAGGTAACCTTATTAATTAAGTTTATTAAGATTTCAGTCTAGCTAGAGACTTTATAGTTAATACTTTTATAGCTGTTATTAGAATACCTAGGTCCTATTTATTAATTATTACTAGGTCAAAGCTATAAAATTATAAATAATTACTATAAATATATTATATTTATATTACTTTTAAAAGTTATATAAAAAAGTATAATATTATTTATAAGTATTTATAAATAATTTCTAATATTTATATATATTATAAGTATTATAAAAATATTTTAAAATACTTATAGGTACTTATATATTATATTATTTACTTAACTAGATACCTAGGTGACTAGGCATTAAGCTATTATTAGGTACCTATAGGAATTTTAAACCCTATTCATTACGTTGATGTATGTTTATGGTATGTTTTACTCTCCGGGTGATTTGAGCTATGCTGACGAACGCAGCGCTATGCATGATCGTTGCCTTCTTCTTGGTGTATCCTATTATTCTGCTCATGGAATCAAGTACAGTGCTATGTGATCTGATCAACAAACCTGTCGCGAAGCATACTGTTCGCAAATGGGAGTCTGTTCTACGAGCCTTTGTCTTTACGCCTCTCGTCATTGCTGGGCTAGTGGCGGGAATCATTGCAATGGGCTCATCAGGTCATTTCAGAACTGAACACGGGGTATGGATCCCAATCCAATATTGGTAAATGGCTAACTAACGCGTCAACAGGTCATCGGGCTTGTTACAGTAGTGTTTGCGGGCTTTTCATCGCTGCTGTACTTTTTCGACTTCTTTTTCGGCTCGAGACTGGCTCGAACGATCATGGGCATGCGATGGCGTCAAAACCTCAAGTACTTTGACATGTTCGTCTGCCAAGTCATCCTCATGCTCTCCGGCTTCGTCCTAACCGACGGTTTCGACGATCTGTCACTCATGGGCCTCTGCTACATCCAGATCTCCCTCGCATGGGCAGTATCTATCGGCATGATAGCAGCGTTTGTCTGGAACAGCGCCATGGTCTTGATGGCAGCACAATGGTTTCTCGTCCGTCGAGCACGACCCAGCGGGGGTGGAGGCATCGCCAACAACAGAATGTGGCGGCTCGTGCGCTTCCGCCCTCGTCGTCGTCGTCAACCATCCCCAGAGCCTACGCAGGCATACGAAATGGGCTCGTCATCAGAAACGTCTGAAACTTGCGGTCGGGGAACGGACTGAAAGCTGGGGCTGTGCTGTGATACTTATGGACGCCAAGCGTTCCAGGATAGATAGAGTTTTTGACCTTTTCAGTTTAGTTCAATGATGAGATTTTTAACGACATTTTTCGCTCCGGGCATCAAGGACGCCGTGAAGACCCTTCTCGTAAGATAATTTCCCCCAACGGAGCCCTTGTTCTCCGGAGCTGTCACTGTAAAACGCAAGGCTGAAATGTAGGGCCCAGACTCTGCTGCCAAGTTCGTGACGGGCGGAAGCCAAACTCAAAACACAGAGACTGTTTTTTCGGATAAGCCTGACATAATGATCCCTCTAATTCGTCGAACTCAAACTTTGACCGCTTATTTTTAGGGTTGGACAAGAGTATCGGGCGCCCGCGGGGGACCGACAAGGGTGCCCGCGGAGCATATTTTATGGGGGACTTTTATAAGGCTGCGTGCCGGTACCCGGACCCCGCGGGCGTTTGAAGTGCTGGCGCGGGCGGAGTAGACAGCGGGAGTTGATGATCGTCAATGCGGAGTTACAGGCGGGTATTACTGGTATCACCAAAGTAGTTGTAATGAGAACAATGCGTTATACTGGAGAGGGATGCATAAATGGCTTGCTCAGCCTCGTAATCTTCTGACTATAACATCATTTGAAGAAAGCAATCTTCGAGCAGCAATTCCATCAACAACAGCAACAATCTACTTCAAACAGCAAGCGATTTGATCTTTTACGAAACATCACCACTATTTACGAACTCAAAAGACAACTAAATCTGCACCTCTGAACCCAAAATGGCAGTAAAGCAAGATTCGAAAAAGCATGATGAGAAGCACAAGGGACAAATCCCTGGACCAAAAGGTAAATAACCTTCAACACGAGTGCCATCACATGCTAATCGTCACAGGCCTTCCGGTCATCGGTAGCCTTCTCGACTGCGGTAAGGTTAGGGTTTTAAAAGAGGCTTCAGCCCCCAGGGCATAAAGGTAAAGGATATTAATAAATATATACAGGTAAAATACTTATTACCTTTAATATTACTTAAGATATTACTTTTAGCTAAAAAGTTGGATATTCTAATAATTAACTCTAAAGG
Organism: Fusarium xylarioides; assembly: GCA_013183765.1. Taxonomy (NCBI): domain Eukaryota; kingdom Fungi; phylum Ascomycota; class Sordariomycetes; order Hypocreales; family Nectriaceae; genus Fusarium; species Fusarium xylarioides. The sequence goes on from SRZU01000179.1 coordinate 19,288, forward strand.
TATATAAATAAATAGCTACTTATTGCTCTTTTATAAGGATAACTAGGTTAAAGCATATAAAATATATATAAGGTAAAATACTTAATAGAAGTAAGTCTATTAACTTAAGATAATACTCTTAAAATAACTTCTATTATATAATAGCTAATTAGTTAATAGCTACTAGTAGATATAGAGATTATAACCTTAACTTTTAACTTCTTTTCTATTATTAATATTAAAATATATAAGATATTAAATAATATAAAGCAGTTTTAAAGCCTTAATATAGCTATTAAAGAAAATAGCTATAATAATAAGGTCTTCTTAGAAGTTATTAAATTTAGCTATTATAACTATATTATAGTAATAAAACCTCTTTATTATATTAAGAGGAAAATATTATAAGATAATTAAGGAATTATTAGATAATAGAGTTAATAAAGAGGTATAAATAGTAAGGAATAATCTAGCTTAAGTATATGTATATATAGTGTTAGACTTGTAGGAGATAATAAATGCTAGGATTCTATATCTATAGGTTTAAAGATAAGTCAGTTAGCAAGAGATAACTCTAAGGAAAAAGTCAGACAGGCTGGTGGCATTAGGCGGAAAGTTTATTGGAGATTCAGTTGTAATCAGGGACTAAGTTTTCAGTTAAATAAAGCTTCTACACTAAATGAGTCACAAAGGTTTTGAACACAAAGGCAGCCTTCTCGACATCGACCTCACAAACTCCCTGAAGTCAGTAATCGACATGGCCAAAGATTATCGTACGTCACCGATCGTTGCTATTCCCGACCTTCCGCTAACAGTATAATTGCAGCAAATCTCTTCGCGCCAAATGTAGGAGGAAACACAGAGATCATGATCTGCACCCACGAGCTCTTGGACGAACTATCAGACGAGTCACGATTCCACAAAATTGTCGTCGGCGGCGTGGAGAAGCTACGGCCGCTGGCTGGCGATGGCCTCTTCTCGGCGCAGCATAATAACCAGGAATGGGCTATTGCGCATCGAATCCTCATGCCGCTATTCGGACCCCTAACGATTAGAGAGATGTTTCCTGACATGCGAGAAATCTCGGAACAACTTTGTCTAAAATGGTACGTCATTAGCTATGGATGGAAGTCAGGTGCTAAATCGTTATAGGGCGCGAGCAGGTTCTTCAGCTACTATCGATGTCGGAAACGACTTCACACGACTAACACTCGACACCATCGCCCTTTGTACAATGGGCTTTCGCTTCAACAGCTTCTACAGCAATGATAAGATGCACCCCTTTGTAGAGAGCATGGTCGCAGCTCTCATCGACGCCGAAAAGCAATCCTTCCTCCCCGACGTGGTGCAGTCATTCCGACTTCGGGCCCAATCCCATTTCAAGAAGCATGCTGCTGTGATGAAGAATACGTGCCAGGATATCCTCGACCAGCGACGGAAGAATCCTGTTGAGGGCAAAGATCTTCTCAATGCTATGATGAGTGGTAAAGATCCCAAGACGGGAATGGGTATGAGTGATGGGAACATCGTCGATAACCTCATCACTTTCCTCATCGCGGGCCACGAAACTACCTCTGGGCTGTTGTCGTTTGCATTCTACTACCTCCTCGAGAACCCCGAGAAACTACAAAAGGCTCGTGAGGAAGTTGACGAGGTATTGGGCGATGAGAACATCACAGCCGATCATCTCCCCAAGATGCCCTACATCAACATGATCTTCCGCGAGACTCTTCGTCTCATGCCCACAGCTCCAGGGTTCTACGTCACACCCTTCAAAGACGAAGTCATCGGCGGTCAATACAACGTCTCCGCAGGTGATCCCCTATTCCTCTTCCTCCACATGATTCACCGCGACCCTGAAGTCTGGGGCCCTGATGCAGAGGAGTTTAGGCCTGAGAGGATGGCGGACGAGCACTTTAACAAACTCCCCAAGAACGCTTGGAAGCCCTTCGGGAATGGTATGAGAGGCTGTATCGGTCGAGAATTCGCATGGCAAGAAGCTCAAATCGTAAGTACCACTTCTCATTGCTGCTTCACTAGCTAATATTCGCAGGTTACAATCATGCTCCTCCAGAACTTTGATATGGTCAAAGCTGATCCTAACTACAAGCTCAAGATCAAGCAGTCTCTCACCATCAAGCCCGACGGTTTCAACATGAAGGTCAAGCTCCGAGAGGGACGCGACTTGACCAACCTCTTCAAGAATCCCAGCATGGCTAGTTCCAAGCAGCCCAGTCTGCCCAGCCGAAAGAACCTCAACATTTCACAAAAGGACCTGAAGCCCATTTCTATCTTTTATGGATCTAACACTGGAACGTGTGAGGCATTGGCAGAGCGGCTGTCGGCTGATTGTGCGACATTCGGATTCATGCCGTCCAAGCCTCTGCCTCTTGATGACGCTACAAGAAACTTGTCCAAGGATGGACCGAATATTATCTTAGCTGCTTCTTATGATGGAAAGCCTTCTGATAATGCTCCCGAGTTTACTAAGTGGGCTGAGTCACTGCAGCCTGGGGAGTTGGAGGGTACTCAGTTTGCTATTTTTGGATGCGGTAAGTCTCTTTCATCTCATGTCTCAGCTCAATCTGACGCTTCGCAGGCCACAAGGACTGGGTATCAACCTTGTATCGCATACCCAAAGTCCTCGATAAGTGCTTAGCAGAGGCCGACGCCGATCGTCTCGTCGACATTGGTCTCACCAACGCTAGCACTGGTCGTTTATACCCCGACTTCGACGACTGGGCACACAGCAAGCTCTTCCCCGAGCTCGCAAGCCGCCACGGTATCACTCTTGACCACGAGCCTGACTCTCTCGAACTGGGTGTCACCATCAACCAGTCACAGCGAAATGACATCGGAGGTAACTTCAAAAGGGCTGAGGTTGTGGAGAACACTCTTCTCACCAGCCCTGGCGTTCCTCGCAAGTACAGTCTACTCCTCAAGTTGCCGAAGGACATGGCTTATACTCCTGGTGATCATGTCTTGGTTCTCCCCAAGAATCCGCCCCATCTTGTTGATCGGGTCATGACTTGCTTTGGTGTTGATGATGATACTGTCTTGACTTTGTCGTCGCAGCGACCAACTTTCCTTCCCACTGGCACTCCCATCCTTGCTTCGAGTCTGTTCAGTACCCTTGTTGAGCTGTCCCAGACTGTCAGTCGTACGAGCTTGAAGCGACTGGTAGACTTTGCAGGCAATGATGAGACCAAGGCTGAGATCCAGAGTCTCACTGGTGATAGATACGATGCCGAGATTGACCAGCAACGCATGTCCATCCTCGACGTCCTCCGCAAGTATCCCTCCATCAACATACCCCTGTCAACATTCCTCTCCATGCTTCCCCAGATGCGTCCCCGCACATACTCCTTCGCCTCAACACCAGAGTGGAAGCCCAGCCACGGCTCACTTCTCTTCTCCGTCGTTGAACAACTGAAGCCAATGGTTCATCGCTTGCACGCCCTGGTGGCCTAGCTACCAACTACATGGCCCAGCTTCGACCCGGTGACTCTGTCTTCGTTGAGCCTCGACCTTGCAGACCCGAGCTTCGCAACGCGATGACCACTGAGCTCAACGTTCCTATCGTCATGATCGCTGTAGGCGCTGGTCTCGCTCCCTTCCTGGGTTTCTTGCAGAAACGATACCTGCAGAAGAACTCAGGCCACTTGTCCAATTCCTCATGCACACTCTTCTTTGGATGCCGTGGTGCTAAGATGGATGACATCTGCCGCGATACACTAGATGAGTACTCCCGCGCAGGCGTTGTATCAATCCACCGCGCCTTTAGTCGAGATTGGGACTCGCCGTACAAGTATGTTCAGCACTTGGTGGCTAAGCATGCTGATACCTTGGCACGGCTTTGGGGACAGGGTGCTATTGTGATGATTTGCAGTGGTAAGAAGGTATCTGATGATGTGTTTGATGTCTTGGGTCCTATCCTTCATAGTGAGGATAGAAGGTTGAACACAACCAGGGCGAGTGACTGGAAGACTTGGAGAGAGGGCGTTAGCAAGGAGCGTTTGATCTTGGAGGTATTTGGTTAGGTTAGCGCTTTCGGTGACAGACTTTGTTTGTTGATATAGCATAGCATTGCGGGTTTCGTTATTGTACTATATAGATCAGGATAGACTGCACTTAACAACACTTCACTGTGTATTTCATCTACTTAATCCGTGAGACCATTTTCTGAGGCGTGTTTCATCCTTCCATCCGATCATTGAAGTAGTTGGGTGGTTCTGCTTGAGTAGCAGTAGTTCAAGTAATATTTCCCAATTGTGACGACCAACTACAAGACCCTAAACTAAACTGTGCAAACCCATCACAACACTGAAAATACATTCGTTCTCTTTTACAGAATGTATCTAAAGTTCTTGTTCTGCATATCAGTCTCGTCGACTTGAAGAAGGGCTCTGTCCTCGGCAAGGTCCACCTGCTGAGACTCCTCGGGATCTCTCTTGACACCTTGCTCATTATCGCGACGGCGGTTCTCCCAGGTAAGGTAGAAGTAAATGCCCACCACGAGAGCAATAGTGATCGCATAGCAGACCATGATAGTGGTGTAAGCAGTCTATAGATGTTAGCAACGTGCTCTATAATAAGCAGTGGGGTTACTCACATGGTAGCCGGGCGCCTCGGTGCTGATAAAGAACTGAGGTCCACTCAAGTTTCCAGCGCAATATCCCAGGAAGATCATGGCCATGACGGTTGACTTTTTGGTGAAGCCAGCGATGTTACTAGCAGACAGTGACAGCATGAGAGGGAACGCGGGTGCAACCGCCATGATGAGCCAGAAACCTGCCAGTCGTGAGAGTTTCTCTGCTGTAGGGAGGAGCTTGATCATAAGAATACCGGCAATTGCCATCAGGTAAGTCAGAACAAGAGCAATGTGGCGCGACTTGCGAACGTAGGTTGTGAATACAGCGACGAGGGTGACGGTGGTCAGCTGAAAGGCTGATGCAGGGAGACCCATGAGGATAGTCTGCTTCTCATCGTAGCCGAAGCTCTTGATGACGATGGTGCTGAACTGTTGTCACAATGATCAATATCTTTCTGTCAGCATCCGAGAAGGAGATCTTACACTAGTAGTTCCACCATTGGGAATGCAGATGATGAAAGAGAAGAAAAAGAACCACCAAGCCTTGACGTCCTTCATAGTCTCGATAAACTGCCCGCGGTCCCACTTCTTAGTCTGGGTAGTTCGCTGGAACTTCTTTGGTCGAAGAGCAGCAAACTCTCGCTCAGAAGTTGACAGAAACCCGGCGGTTGCAGGAGAATCAGGGAGGAGGAAGAATGTCAAGACGGACCAAGCAATGGTAATGAGACCAAAGATGAGGAAGAGCATCTACACAAATCAGCCTTCAACTCTTCCTCAAGTAACAACAAAACTCACCTTCCACTGCTCAATAGGTCCATGGTAGCTCAAAATCCCATACGCAATCATAGCACCAACCATACTCGCCGACGCATTCCCCGCAAACCAGAACGAATGGCGCGATACATGCTCATGAGGCGTATACCACATTCCCGTGATAAGCGAGAACCCCGGACTAATCGCACTCTCAAACACACCAAGAAAGAAACGAAGAACCAAGAGACTAGCGTAATTGTGCGCGACGGCGTGAAGAGTGAGAATAACGCCCCAGATAAACATGAGAACGCTTAGATATTTGCCGAGAGGGAATTTGACGAAGCCGAGGGAGATGGGGTATGAGGCGACGAGGTAGCCTATGTAGAAGATACTAGATGCCCAGCTGAATTGTTGGCCGACGAGTTGCTGCATTTATTAGTAGGTGATTTTCTTGAGTGGTGATTACGTACCAGATCCTCTCTTAGGCCAAAAATAGCGCTATACGCCAAACTCGTCTCTGTAAAACGTCAATACCGGCATATCAATTGATACAATAAACTTACTATCCAAATACTGCAACCCATAGCTGACAATAAGCAATGGCATAAGTCTACAAGATTAGCTGTGAACGCCTGCCATTTTTGGTAGCACATACCTCATATCAATCTTCCTCACAAGTTTCTTCTCCTCCTCCACCGACAGCGTATCAACAGTCCCGCTCATCTCATACTCAGGTGCTGACTCTTTCATTTCTTTACCCTCCATGATTAAAATTGCGACGTTGCAGGAGTGAAGAAAAAAGAAGGTTGAAACTCAAAGCATTGATGGTTTTGAGTCAGTGTCGGGGCCCAGTTATATTCTTCTCTCCTTATCACACCAGCGCTAGTCCTTATTCCTCTTATCTAATTCGGCTCCAAAATCTGGGGTCCCTTGTCTACTACCCCAGATTTGTGGCGTGATCTCTGAGTGGTCAGTTTAATCGACGAGATAAGCCACGAGATTTATCGAGGAGATAGTGAAGATGAGGGCTGAAACTCTCTAATTATGATGATGTGGTCTGCTTGCTAACTAACTCGCGAACCGCCTCCATCGATATTCCCTTAGCCGACAGTGTCTTAGCCGATACCACGAGATTGTAAACGCCCTTGATAACGGGGTCTGAAATACTCGCCGAGATCCAATCTCGGTATACAGGGTCATGTGTTTCGATTCCTCCGATTAAAAGAGCCCATTGGAAGCGCTCGAGGAGTTGGACTGGTCCGACGGGGATGGTGTGGTATGCTGCTGAGACTAGTTCTTGGAGTGCGCGCTCAATATCAGCTGGCACTGGTGTCTCGCCGAAGAATGTGTCGCGACTCCGGTATAGGTAGATCTCGAGGGCGTGGAAGATGGTTACAGCTACGAGGGCCATTAGTGGTGGTTTAGTAGACTGTTGGGTGTAGTCTCTCGATAAAGTGAAGAGAAAGTTCTGCTCCTGCTTAGTGTTAGTCCACGGTGGTCTCGCAGACAGTTACTGACTTACCTCTCGTATCTTGTCCAACTTGTTCCTAATCTCCAGCCCCTTCCCCAGTACAGCCAGTTCATCACTCTGGCTATACACGTTTATCTCGTATTGTATCACAATTAAACTGAAGTAGACATCAAGAATCCGTCTCTGACTCGTCTCCGGCAAACTCTCGGACCTAAACCACGTCTCCGTCTGGTCTGGTAATATCGGCATTCGTGACAAAAGCCATATCCGCTGCCTCGTCTCATGCTTCTGGCTAACATAATCCGCAAAAGCAGCACCGCAGCCAAAGAAACCACAGAATACATCGCGATCATAAATATACGTCAAGATCCGCGATAGCGTGACAGGTTCTGACGTCCCTGTACTTCCACTAGAATTGGCGCAAACCTCATCTAGCGAGAACGTCGTAACATACGCAAGAATCGAGATACTCAGCTCTCGCAATCTCTCCACCTCCAACGGATCTCTTCTCATCCAAAACATATAAAGGTACAAAAACGACAACATCATCGCGACGTGGTTCGTAGGCGCTAATGTCACGAGCGCCTGGCTTAAAAGCTGCGACCCGTTCTGAAAATGCAAATACGACTCCAAAGGCGGTCTGTGGCTGAAACCATGATGGATAGCTAGTTCGCTATGTGAAAATGCAAGAAGGAAATGTAAAGCCATGGGGTTCTGGACGGCAAAGTTGAGGAAGATGGAGTGGGCTGATAGAGCGGCTTTGCGGGTTGATTTCATGGGTGCGAGGACGGTGGAGTGGAATGTCATGGCTTGGACGTCGTCGCTCCCGATTGAAGGGGCGGGCTCGGTTGGGTTTGTGAAGGAGAATGAGGGGAAGAGGGAGAGGATGTCGAAGGAGGGTGTTGGGTATAGAATGAGCTGTGATGAAGCATCGTGAGGGTATTGGGGGAGGGCGATGGGGTTGATCATGTCTTCTGGTGGAATGTCTGGGAACGTCGTTGGTGATGCAGATACTGCTTCATTCTCAACGGGTAGAACATCAAACGACACATCCGCCGGCAAACCCTCAGACAATTGCAGCTCCCCAGCCGGCGTCAAAGCAGGCGGCGTAGCACTCTGCGAGCCCTCACTCCCAGCATCACCAGTCTTGGGCACAATAGTCTGCGGCGTCCACCTCTCCCTCTGTTTAATCGGCCCCAAACCTCTCCTCCTCTCCGCCAGCGGCTGCATCTGCGTCGCCCATCTACACTCAAGCTTGAGCCTCACACAGCGATTGCACTGCGGTCTCGTCTCATCGCATTTGACCTTTTTGGTCAGACACGTCAAGCAGCCTAGACTTTGGGTCAGTGGGGAACCACTTCCGGGGGAGCCGGGGAGACTCACCGTTTTTAGAGCGGCCGCGTTCTACGCGTTTGCGCTTTGGGGGTTGAGAGGAGGAGGAACTGGATGCATTCTCCATGTGACTTGGCTTGACTAGGGGGAGACCGGATGAGAAGGTCCTTGTCGAATGAGTGGAAAGGAATTGGATGGCATTAGTTAATCGATTGGTTTGCTTTGACCCTTTCTTTTTCGGTCGTTAATCTGAAAGGACGCGTCCCCGCCTCTCGCAGCTGATATGCTGTCGATTAAACTGACCAATCATCATCACCTCAAAATCGAGCTGCGATACGACGAGATATGCATGCAAATACGAATAATTTATTGAGTCTACTTTATTCCCTTCTTATCTTGAGTCCCTCAGTTCCCTCTTTTCTATCTCAAAAATACTTCTTATCTCTAAAATGGGTAATTCAATCTCTTACACCACTTCAGACTGTCACGTCAACCTCCCAAACTCTGGATCTCTCAAAGGTCTCCAGTTCGATTCCAAGTCCCGTCGCTTCGCAGGCGTTCCCTACGCTCAACCTCCCGTCGGAAATCTACGATGGCGAAAACCCTTACCTTTTCCAAAAACACATCAATACAATTCTTTAGATGGTTCAGCTTTTGATGCGACGCATTTTGGACCTGTTTGCCCTCAGGCGAATTACTCCAAGAATGTTAGCGAGCATATTCCTAAGCATTCATACAGCGAGGATTGTCTGAGACTCAATATCTGGACACCTGTGCCTGATCCGAACGAGCCGAATAAGAAATGGCCTGTTATGGTCTGGTTCCATGGTGGTTGGTTCCAGGTTGGAGATCCAAGTCAGGAAGAGAGTATGGATCCTACTGAGCTCATATCAACTGGTGGATTACAAGCTGTTTTTGTAGCCGTTGGTTACAGACTCAACGTCTTTGGCTTTCTTGCTAGTCAGTCTCTTCTTGAAGAGTCTGGTGGCGAGGCTGTCGGAAACTATGGTCTTTGGGATCAGCGTCTCGCTATGGACTGGGTATATGAGAACATCGCTGCCTTTGGAGGTGACCCTCATAACATCATACTGGCGGGGCGTAGTGCAGGAGCTTACTCTGTCCTTGCACAAGCACTCTATGACTTCCGAAGCAAAGAGTCGCATGGTCGTTTTACAAGAATGATCATGTACTCCAATGCCATTCCGACACAGCCCAAGACTGTTCAAGACTGCGAGGAGCAGTTCGATGAGCTCTGCGAGTACTTCGGTATACCTGCAGATATCAGTGGCGCAGAGAGACTGCGTAACCTGCGAAGTATCAGTGCTGATGACCTCTCTTCCGCTATTATGGAGCTCAAGAATCACACCTTCCGTCCCGTGACAGACGATCTTTTCATTCACTCGGGTATCTTTGACTACTACCGCGACGGGTCATTTGCGCGTGAGTTCAAGAAACGCGGACTCAAGCTCTACATCGGCGAAGTTCTTGATGAAGATACCCTCTACGCCGTCAAAACCCTCCCGATCCCAACATCTCTTCCCTTCAGATGCAAATATCCAATTACTACCCTCCTCATGTGACAGACCGTCTCCTCAAGCATTATACACTTCCGCAAACAAAAGACAAGAAAGCATGGCAGCAGATCTTTGGACGTATCATTGCCGATGGCCAAGTCAGAGCTCCGTCAAGATACCTAGTGGACAATCTAGTGCGCAATGGCGTTGACATCAAGAGTGTTTGGAGATATCTCATCGCATATCGCTTGTCGTTCATAACGAACGACGTTGCTCCAGCCTCGTTTGGTGTGAGCCATGCTATGGATAGGCCTATATGGAAGTTAGTCATGAGCCTCTATGCATACTGCAGACTTGCTAACATACTGCAGTTACTCTATTACTCATGGGCCAACGCCTGCAGAGAGGGACCTTATGGATGCATGGGTCAGAGATCTCCGAGCTTTTGTTAATGATGAAGAGGGATACATATACGGCACTGAACTTACTACAGAGTATAAAGTCATGCAACCGCAGGGAACAATCGCTATTGAACAAGATGGACGATGGGAAGAGCTTCTACAGGTTATGGATATCTTTAGCGCATGAGTTTAGACCGCGTAGCTACATTACTTCAATAGCCTTTCTATGTGATATTCCTCCGTGTAACCCTCACCCAACAGTCGACGTCTCTTCTTCAAGCCAACTGACTACAGCAAACGACACCCAACCCTCGAGGCTATCATAGTAACGGACGGGAACGGTCCACTCTTTGCTCAAGCGCCCCAGTGCTAGCCTGCTGCCATCCCCAGGTTTCGGACATGGAGCCGAAGTAGAGGGGAAAATAAAAGTCTTTAACCCTGCAACGTAGAAGCCATGGTGCAGGGCTGCAAGGAGAGGCCCAATAAGAACTAGCCAAAGCCGGGTCTAGGAGAAGAACTACGGCTTTCATCAATTCCTATTGGGAATGCCAATCCCCAGATTCCCCCACTTTACCCCAGGTTATCATTCTCATCTCAAATGAGAAATGCAGACTGCAGGTCCTTTTCATTACCATGAATCAACCACTCATGACTACCTATTATGACTACCTACAGTCTACAGCTACATCGGCATGTGGACATCCCGGGACTCCACCTTACCGCACGATCTCCGCGACTTTTAACTACATCTCTGCATCCTCGGGATAGCATTCTCTCAAGATGCCGGAGCATTCTACAGGACTCTTTTAGCCGGAGAAGCAGTTTCAACCAATACATAGATTAGTTCGATCAAGGGTAAAGTGAAATTAGACTAAATGAACTTGGCATCTTCGGTGCTGAATAGACCGAGAAAGCAGGTCATAAAAGTCTACCATAATTATATAAAAGGTCCAGTAATTCCTTTCCCTTAACTACTCAACACAATATCGCTGGTTCCTTCACAGCCCTTTACCTCTACACTCAACCTCTAAAACCTTTCTCCACGCCTGTCAACAATGAAGACTTCCCTGGCATTTGCATCCGTTACAGCCTTGTCCTGTAGCTTGGCCACCGCCGCTCCGCCTTCCAACTACCTCAATTGGAAGACGTTCAAAGCCAATGGAGTCAACCTCGGTGGCTGGCTGCATCAGGAAGCCGTAATCGATCCCACGTGGTGGAACCAGTACGCGCCTGGTACACCTGACGAGTGGGGTTTCTGTGCAAAGCTCAAATCTCAATGCGGTCCTGTTTTAGAGCAGCGATACAGCTCTTACATCGCGACCAAAGATATCGATACCATGGCTGCAGCCGGGATCAACGTCATCCGAGTGCCGACTGGATATAATGCTTGGGTCACTGTTCCAGGATCCCAGCTTTACAGTGGCAATCAAGCTCGCTTTCTCAGAGCCATATCTTATTACGCTATCAAGAAGCATGGCATCCACGTGATTCTCGACATTCACTCGCTCCCTGGAGGCTTGAACGGCATGGGGTTAGGCGAAAAGGAGGGCAACTATGGCTGGTTCCAGAACCAGACTGCTCTTGAATATTCTTACAAGGCGGTCGACGCTGCTATCAAGTTCATCCAGGAATCTGACGTTCCGCAAGGTTTTACCCTGGCCCCCATCAACGAACCGGTTGACAATCGAGATATTACAAAGTTTGGCACGCCAGACGCATTAAGTGATCAAGGGGCTGCTTGGGTTCTTCAGTACTTCCAAGGCGTCATTTCGCGTGTTGAAAAGGTCAACCCCAAGATACCCATCATGCTTCAAGGTGGCTTTCGACCTGTCGACTACTGGGCCAAGTCCTTTACTGCCAGCACTAATCTCGTCTTTGACGTCCACGACTACTACTTCGCCGGTCGCCCGACTACTTCGCAAAACCTTGGCGAATTTATCTGCAGTGATGCCAAAAGCACCGTTAGTACTGCTTCACCAAAGTTCCTCGTTTTTGTCGGCGAGTGGTCTATCCAGGCTGCTAGCAACAACACGTTTGCCAGTCGGGCGCGGAATATCAACACTGGCCTCAAGGCTTGGGCTGCGTATACTCAAGGAAGCGCTTACTGGACTTGGAAGTTCTTTGGAAATGAGCCGGTTGATGGCAAGGGGACTCAAGGCGATTACTGGAATTACTCTGACTTCGTGAAGATGGGCATAGTTAACCCATCGTCGGGGGCTACTGGGGCTACCACTCTGATAACTTATCAATGCACGTGCCGCAAGGCTCCTAGCCACTAAAATGAAAATATTCCTTGGGTATGATGATCTCTTGGTCGTTGAAGACAGATAGTTCTTCTATTATGTAGACTCCATGTAGAACTTGGTCCAATTGATTCCTGGAGCGGCCGCGATGATCCAGCGTAACCCCGTGTTATAAGTAACTCTCTGTTGATCTCCCCATAGCATGACCTTTTGCCCCACTGAGATGTGATGTGATCACGTAACTGAACAAGCTAAATTCTCACCAAGCGGTGCCTAGCACAATCTCAGCCACATCATCGAAAAATTCACAACAGGCTTCAGAGGTATGAGTCAAAACAAAGAGAACATCTGTCCCACGTTCGAGGCTTTACCTATCGAGCAGTATCTCCTTGTAAGTTCTCTCTTATAGGAACAATCCACGTTGCTTACCACTTCAGCCAGAGGAAATGGGAATCGACTTCATCCCTTCCTGTTCATGAGCAGCGAGACCAGCTGGTACGGGCCTTTCTCGGCGAGGACGACATCTCGGCTTTTGCATCTTCAACTCATAGTGTTATCCCAAATGACATACAAGAATTGATCCAGACTATCATTGTTCCGTGGCGACCACAGAAGCTTCGCAGTATAGCAAAGAAATACCTCCCTGGTAATGACTTATACGGCAGATTGGTTGTCCTGCGTACATACCATGGTGGAGTCAGTGACGATGTCAAGTTTCGCCACTGGATTTACGATGCAGCAGCGGCTTTTGAGCAAGATAATCCCCTCAGCGATCTATTCGGGGATCCTGGGGATCACTGGTGGCGCATTCTCGACGATGCTTCACTTTTCGATACTGGTGAACACGACTGGGAAACTATATATCATAGATTTCCGGAACTCGCTTCACCAGAAATCTGCCGTACCTTCAGTGATGGAGATATAGCAGAGGTCAGAGAGGAAGTATCAGCCGTCACCACCTCACGAGAGCCGGAAGAGGACGACTATGAGGATGCCATAGCCCATATTGCAGTCTCGGGCTGCTGGTTACTGGTGTTTGACAAAGAGGCTTTTGTAGATGAAGAAGTGCTTCTTGTGTTTCGAGATAAGAGGGGTAATATTGTCAGACAGTCATCTGTCCGACCAGAGGAGCTAGAACACATTCCTCACTACATCATGCGGGGATCTATCACTGAATCTGGCTTTTGGCGTGATGCAGAGATCGGGGAGAATTACAAAACGAAAGGAAAGATGATGCAAGAGGTTCTACCCAGGGTGACGGCAGAAGCTGATTAAATTAACGATTATTCTATGAAACTAGGAAGAACTGGTATTGTATCAGATGAGAGTAGCTCTATCACAGCGTCATTCTATACTGAACAAACTGACTTTCAGCAAGAGTATCATAAAGCTTCCGCGCCGCAGTATTATCATGCTTGGTAACCCACTGCACCCTCATAAACCCCTTCTCCCTCGCAACATCCGCAACAGCCTGCGTCAACTTCCTCCCCAGACCCGCCCCACGAACTTCCGGGTCAACGTACAGATCTATCAAGTCAACACCTCTCTCACTTACCACGTAGCTCTCTACTTACCATTCAGCAAAAGAATCTCCTTCTCGCTCCAGGGCGTCTGCTCGGGAAAGAAATGCGCTATCCCCACTAATTTCTTCTCCCCCCCTTTAACTTGTCGCACGACCAGCGCTTGCAGTCCGTTCTTCTCTTCGATGATGCGGTCGAATGTTCGCGCGTATTGAGCATCGTCGATTTTGGATTTGTAAAAGTCGATGTAGGCGCGGAATAATTTGGACCATTCTTCGTAGTCGTCGCGGACTGGCTTTTCGATTTGATATGTTGCTGAAGACATTGTGGTGATGGTTTCAGATGAAGGGTGTTATCGATGAGGGGAAGTTTTTTGAAGTTGAAAGCGCTGTTTAAAGGTTCGTTATCGGCTCCGAGAGGCCGGTTCCGAGGCACGGGCCGGTCGGGGCTAGAGACCGGGAGTGTTACCAGCATGATATCGCCTTTGTCGCACTCAGTATGAGTCAAACGACTTGTAAGTGAAGTTTGGCACTAACTACCAAACGCTTAGTTTAGCCAAAGTCTCTGGTAACAGTATTGGCTGTATTGCTGTCCCAAAATGGTGCTTGAGGGTATTCTATGCATGATGTCATCAAGCATAGGCAACTCCGCTTCTGGCCTCAAAGGATATTGAAGACACAAGCAAACCAGGTCAAGGCTGCTGACTCAGATGGATTGAAAGCTTTTGATCACATTGACTCAAGGGCTGCAATCCTTCTCATATAATCACGGACTTCGGCCAATGGATCTCACTCAGCGTCGTATGCTCAAGCGCATCTCGTATAGAAAGCGGGACGGGCCCCGGATCATGACCCGAGAGGTACGGGAGTAGATCCTCCTGCGGCAAGAATCCTTATGGATCCTATCGGAACGTTATGTCCAAGCACTGTCCGTATACTGGGCTCATAAACTCACACATCTCTTCAACCATAGGTAGTAGTCGTATGCATATGTCTCCAGTGTTCATGCAGAGGAACGGTCTCTTCAGGCGACTCTAGGCTACAATCGGCAGGTAGATCCTTTGATCCATGTATGAGGCGAGATTTAGGTGGTAAAAATCCATATGCAACATCGGCTGGATAGAAATAGGAATGTGGTCTGCTAAAGGATCCAATCCCAGTAATTGACAAGTCACATAGCTACGGTGCATCACTATATATAAGGCACCGACGACCCGAAGAACATCTCTCTTTCCCATTACCCACTCACATCACAATCATCAAAATGCAGTTCTCCATCTTTAGCATCCTGGCCATCCCCAGTCGTATGTCATCCTCTCATGATCAAACCTCTTACGAATTCTTTGCTGACTTTGTACAGCGCTTGTCAAAATGGCGACCTCTACTACTCTGACCCAAAGACTCTTGAGCCTTGCAAGTCGTCCTGCACTGGCGGAACTTGTGCTATCCAGGGTACCTGCGCGCAAGACCCAAACGTCCCTCTTCTCTGCTTAGCCAAGTGCACTTGCTAGGCGTCTTGGTGAAGGACGGTAACGGGGCAGATGCTTATGAATGATGAGGATTATTTGCCGTAGAAACAAGCTATAGCCAAAATGAATGTCATTGTCTCGGAAGCTTAATTTGCATCACAAATGTTCCACAATGCTCATATCTGCACCAGCTTCCAAACTCTTCTCGCTATGTAAGTACGATCGGTAAGTGAAGTCGTCTTCACCCTTCACCTCCTGAATGAGAGCAGAAGAAGATCTTCAAACCGTGAACTGCCAATCTCCGGCCGTTGAAGCTCTGTGAATTGACTAAGCGTCACCAAATGAGGCCCCGGCACTTTCCACGCAGCAGCCTCCCAAGCACTTTCACTATCCGCATCCCAAAGCCTTGTCCGCACATCAAACGGCAGAGCCTCAACACAAAGTGAGTGCATTGTATATCCCCTCCTTAACGAACTATACACCGCTAATAGAATATTGCAAACAATTATAGTCCGTCTCACATTCTCAGAGAATAGCCATGCTTTCCAAGGACTTAGTGAGCTTGGTAGTTGAGTCGGAGCATGCTGCCATAGCTGGTGCGTAAACGCCCACATTTCTTCATTGTCACGTTCAATTTCATCTTCGTTTGTGTCGTGACACTCCAGGAGACGAATTATTTGGGCGAGGCTTATTGCTTGTGCGTATGCTAGTGTGTCTGCGAATGTGCTGGTGCGTTTTGATAGACGAAGGAGACGTCTGATTGTGAGGCGGAGGGTATTGAGGCGACTGCTGGCAAGGTATTCGCCACCGATGTAATAGCTATAGCAAATGTCGCGTACTTCTTTGAGTGGCGGTGGTAATGAGGGATTGTATAGTGCAGAGTGAATGAAGGAGGTCTTGCCATGCTCGGCAAATTGGCCTGGAAAGGTTCGAAGAATGTCCGACAAGTGGTGAAGCGTCTCCTGGTCAAATACCCGCACGATCTCGAGATGCATTGGATTAAATATTTGAAGACCGTTATTCACCGGCTTGCTCATGACTCTAAAATCGGTCAACCTTGCCAGGTCTGGAGCTCGAGAGCAATCGTAATAATCATTAGAGAGGACTTGTCGAATGAAGATCTGTAGCCTTGTATCCAGGACACCATTGGCCAATAAATGCGACAGACTCTGAGGATTCTGTTCCTCCTTGGGCTTTCGAGATTTGACAATACTTTTGAGTGTCTTTTCGTTGATGGCCATGGGTGAAGGGGCTGGCTCATTGGCATACCGACAGGGAATACGCTTAGTGGAGCATCTCTCGCAGCAGGGACTCGCGAGATTACAGCGCCGTCGGGCTTTGACGCAAGCTTGACACGATCTTTGTAGTAAGCCCATGTTACTATTTTGTTTGCTTCTTGTAGGTTAGGGATAAAACAGAGTGTTTCTTTGATGCGGGAATACTCGAGCGATGTTTGACTAATCATCAGCGGCAGATACGCGTGTTCCCAAAAAGGACTAGTCTCCACCTCTCAGTCCAAAATAGTTTAGCTTCCACCTGCTGGCCAAAAGAGGTTTAGACTCCACCGTCTTCACAACGAGATGGGCTTGGATTGAGGCCATGATAACGATGAAATGTCTTGATGCTGAGAAATCATTATTGCGTTTGAGTAAGTTCTATACTGTTCTAAGAGGCTATAAGTATTCGAGACATTTCCAGTCATGTAACGATGTCACCAACACAATTCATCTGTATTTGCAACTCTGAAGTCCGCTTACCCTGCATCTTATATTTTATACCTACCTTCACCATGTCTACTGAGATCAAGAACGTTATGGTCCTCGGAGTGAGTCTCTCTTCTTACATCCTCGTCGGTATCTCGAGTTTTTGGGCTAATATGTATGACAGGGCCGTGGAAACCTCGGACCATATCTCATCAAAGCACTTGTTAAAGCAGGCTTCAACGTGTCCGTTCTTAGCCGAACCTCATCCGACGTTGCAGACTTAACATTCTTGGATGCTGCCATCGTCAAGTCGGACTACACCTTCTCGTCTCTCGTTGACGTCTTTACTGGGCAAGATGCTGTCATCTCAACCCTTTCGACCGCCAATATCGCAGAGCAAAAAATTGTTATTGACGCCGTTGCAGCTGCAAAGGTCAAGCGATTCATGCCAAGCGAGTTTGGCAGCGACACTTCTGTTGAGGGACTTGAGAAGATGGCGCCTTTCCTCAAGGGGAAACAGGATGTCATGGACTATGTCAAGTCTAAAGAAGCAGATGGGCTGTCTTGGACGGCGATTTTCACTGGGCCTTGGATTGATTGGGTGAGTCTGGACTATGAATTGACAGAGCAAAGTAATATTCTAACACATCATTAGATGCTAGTTGAAGGTAAAGGGCTACTTTGCCTAGATATCAAGACCAAAAACTGGCGAGCTTGTCGACTCAGGCGAACCAAAGTTCACCACTACGACCGCATCACAAGTCGGCGAAGCTACAGCTGCTGCACTCCTTCATTCTGACAGGACCAAGAACGAATACGTTCATGTCGCATCCTACAATACTTCTCAGAACCAAATCATCGAGGCTCTCGAGAAAATCCCAGGCACCAGGTTTCAGCTCGAGAACTTGGATAACAAGGACCTATACGCTCGCGCCACAAAGCATATCGAGGAAGGCAATTGGGGCAGAGGATACTATGAACTGGCTACTGCCACTGTCTACAGCGATACGCCTGTTACATACTTCCCCGAAAAGGCGGCTCATTGGATGGAAGTTCTTGGTCTGGTTCAAGATGAGACCTTTGATGAAATGATCACCCGTGCTCTGAAGACTGTTTCAGTCTAGACATAGATAGGAGAAGGGATCATGAGACATCACGTGGTCTGGTGATATACCTCGGCATATAGGAGGGGCCTCACCGCCATTGCCAAGCCAATACAACACGGCATCCCCGAATAATGCACCAGGATACGAATATCATCAATAGTATGTAGTCATTGTTCATATCTCTTTTGTTATTCATGGAGACTATCATGCGAAAATCATGCAAAGCTATATGCCGTAACCAACCATCCCAACCGTTATTCATTTCCATTTAGTGCCAAAGAGCATCATTAGGCTTGATGCCCTTCTCCTTGCAGTAATCGTAATACAACTTGGAGAAGCTGAAGAGATCAAGAGTGAACTTCAAGGTATCATCATCATTCAAGAACTCAATGCTGCCAGTGATGGTAAACACGATATCAGTGTCGTCCTGAACAGACAAGGTGTGGATAACACCAGGGTTCTCGCAAACCCAATCTCCAGGTCGGGCAACCCAGTCGTATCTAGATCGCGATAGATTAGCTTGCTACTCTTTGCACAAGGTTAGGGGAGTCTTTGCACAAGGTTAGGGGAGGGTAACACATACTCCTTGTAGCCCCATTCTCCGGACATGGTGATGGCTGTAACGGTACCACGGTGTCGGTGCTTGCCCAGGCTGGCAGCGACCTTTGATCGAAGACCGACAACGAAAGTACCCGTCCTGTTCTCCATGCGCATGGGCTTCAGCTCAATGGGTCCGATCCATGGAAACCAGAGCGTATCGGTCTTTGCGTTGATATAAACATCGGGGGCGCTGTACTTGTCGACGAAGGCAAGCTCTTCCCGCTCGTGCTCGTTGAGGGCGGAGCCATCCTCCTTAGGTCGCTCGGGAAGCTTGGAGACGGGCTCGGGGACGAGATCGGGGGTAGTAGTAGAAGGAGCCATTGCACATATGCCTTTTGCTTATGAGATGTAGGTAGATATGTTGTGCAGTAGTAAAAAGTGTAATAAATAGAAGGTTTAAAAATGCCAAGTTGTACTACGGGCCGTTCCTGGGCTGAATTTATTAAATGCAATTTTGTAGGACCCTTGAGGCGAATAAAGGAGCGGAGCCGATGAGGGGAAAGGATGACTATTGATAGCGAGGCGATTGGTTGCGCTTGTGGGCATTCGAAACGCGTTGTCCGCGGTGTAAATCCTTTAGTCTCGGGGCATACCGCCATTTCGAGTACTAGACTGTCTCTGACTCGCGATACCCGGGGCAATAACCCGCTTCCCGCCCACAGACCGCCCATAGTCTCAACGGCTTCTTATTCTAGGGGTCTTTAGGCATTGAACGCTGTAATGTTAGCGAGGAAGGGTTTGAAAGGCGAAACTGTGGTGTTGCCTCGAGGTTGACGATCTTGTCTGCATAAAGGTTCATCATGCAACGTCAAGCACAGACCCCATCCGTTGTTGCGCGCCCCTGACGTTTTTCTTCCTCTTCTGGCAGAAGGATTCAAGCAAACTCCACAGGCGGTGTTTGCCGTACAGAAGCGGAGCGGTAAGTACAGCATCCTGACGCCTGAGCATCACTTTGACCATAGCCCACTGGCTGGTCCACTGGTCTAAACCGTTCCGAAACTAAATGACCCCAGATCCGCTGCGACGTTAAAGGTCGCGCTTTATTGAGACTTGAGAGGGAAAAGAGAGACTAAGAGATGAGAGAAAGGAAATGCCGTTGTGCCA
Source organism: Fusarium xylarioides (assembly GCA_013183765.1). Taxonomy (NCBI): domain Eukaryota; kingdom Fungi; phylum Ascomycota; class Sordariomycetes; order Hypocreales; family Nectriaceae; genus Fusarium; species Fusarium xylarioides. Next base: position 39,073 of record SRZU01000179.1, read on the forward strand.
AGGAGCCAATGCCCGTTTGTTCGGGATATTTTATCTCCATTATATATAAATGATGACTGATTGGAGGATTCGGGGCGATTGGGTAAGAGGATTGGATACCTTGCTTAGACGCGCTAACGCGGTGAGCAAAGACCCTGAACCAACAGCCAAGGCAATGCATTGCAAGATACACTTTCCCAGGGATTCAGTCTTTGCTTTTTTACGCTCGATCTCTCTTTTTCTGGCCCAGGCTCTTGGGATCCTCAATCTTGGGTTCCAAGATCTTCACCGAAGCAAAACCTCGCATTGCTACCTTACAGTTGGGCCTGAAGCTAGGCTAGCCCCCCCCCGGAAGTCTTGTATCCGCTGGGCTAGTATTTTTGTGGTTGCGGCACAACACCCGCGTAACTACCGTCTCCCCGCGCGGCCTCCGCGGCAGATTCTGGGTCTTGGTAATTTTGTTTAGCCTTACGAGCTGATGCGGGAGCGAACCCGTGTTGATGCTATCGATGTTTAGCGCCAGCGCAGAGAAGCGTCTGCCTCACTTCACTGTTTAGTTAAAAGTATGTATCTGCAGCAGGAAAAAAGAAAGTTTAAAAGAGTCAGTAGGTGCTGACATGGCATGTGAAGATTACTCGCAGATTGAGTTTTGTGAGGATGGTCCACTATCGATATTAACTGTCAAACAATGACAAGGTTTGGGACCTGAATCAACGATGTGACAATGCACCTCATCTTCGAAGGAAGAGAATCCTTCGCGCGCCCAGAGATTACCCGCAGAACCCAAGGCCAACCTAGCAAGTCTTCTGCTGCTAATAGAGAAGAACCAAACCAAGAACGGGATAACAAAGTCTTGACCTAAAAAAGCCGGTGGACCCGTCGAATGTCACATTGTGGAACCCACTAGATCACTAGCTCAACTCCTTAGACCCCATCCAGCGACGATCATAACCGTTGAGGCCCTACAAGCGCGCTTTGAATTTCATACCAAGTTATGTCTTTTTCTACGAGGGGGACCTTGGACACGATCATCGCAAGCTCCCCTTTAGTTCCCAGGTCCACATACCGGTTCGTTTCGAATAGATAAATTAAAATGTTTCCTTTCGGGGAACTGCCTGCCTGCCTGCCTGCCCCCCCTGGCGTAATTATACATATCTCTCGCATTGTATCCGTCCTCTCGGGTTCGCGTTGGTTCTTTCGCTCTTCTCGTCATCTCTCTCATTTCTCCAAACTCTGTATGGTTGGGTGACGAACTGAGTGTGCAGTAAGCTTAAAGTCCAAACTCTGATTCGCGGAGGTGTTTGCTTCTTTCTGTTATTTACCTCCGTGGACGGGGAGACATGGCGAAGATGGAGTCCAAGCAGACGGACCTTTGGGTCGTGCTGTTTGTCACGTTTGCTGCTGCGACTATCATCACTATCCTTCGGTTATTGAGTCGTCGGCTCAAGAGGATTCCTTTGTCTTGGGATGATTACTTTGCTCTTTGTGGATATGTAAGTTTTTTTTTAATCTGTTTGAGGGATGTCGTGAGTGCTGACATTTTTAAGGCCATTTCTCTTGGTTGGATCATTATTATTCCCTACTGTAGGTTCCCGCTCAACGACCAACGACCGATAACGATACTAACAGTACCAAGGGGTCAATCATGGTCTGGGACTACATATCATGGATGTCGTGGAAATGAGGAAAATTACATTGGAAGATGAATTGTATCAATCGAAACTTCTGCTCTTCATCGCCGAGCTCTTCTACGCCTTCGGTCTCTTCTTCGCCAAGGTCTCGATTCTCAGTCTCTACTGGCGCATGTTCCGGGTCAGCAACATTCGACTACCGATTCAAATCCTCTTCGGATGCGCCATCGTCTGGATCATCTTCCGAGTATGTACATCGCGATCGATCAAGGCTTCTAGGCTAATTGGTGGTAGATCTTCATGGGTATTTTTCACTGCGTTCCTGTCAATGCGTTCTGGGATTCGAATGCAGGCGGGTACTGCGCCATTGAGGATAAGAAGTTCTTCTTTGGCACGACGCTGGTGCACGCTGCCATTGACATTGCTATCTTGATCCTTCCGATGTGGCAGATTGGCAAATTGCAGTTGCCTATGATTCAGAAGGCTGGTATCATGGTTATGTTTACCTTTGGCTTCTTGTAAGTGACCTTTACCATGGGTCAATTGATAAAGATACTGACAGACCCAGCATTTGCGCTGCCGCTATCCGACTTATCGTCGCTGCTCGCGTGTTTGATGACAAGTCCTACGATTTGACGTGGAATATTTGCGACATTGTCATCTGGGCAACAGTCGAGGTCAATCTGATCAACGTTTCCGGTATGCATCGACCCAAATGACTAGCTGAGCGGTATCTAATCATTGCAGCTTCACTGCCCACGATCCGACCCGCTTGCACATACATCTTCACCTGCACGCATCCCCGAACCCGAACAGGCGCCAGCTCAGGAAGTTACCCCAACAGCTACGGCCGCAGTCAAACCAAGCAATCCATCCGCCTCGACACCATCAACAAGTCCACGCCCAACGACGAATCTTCCTCAACGCACCAACTCGCCGAATCCGACGACGGTGGTGGTCGCGGCTCAGTATCAGACTTTGAGAGCCACGCAATCGACCGGTTCAGACCAGCGGGAAACAAGTACACGTCTACAGTCACGGGTCAAAGTCCAGGCACTGGAGAATTCGGCGCAAACTTTGGTGGTATTCTCGTCAAGAATGAGACGACGGTGCATGTTTCTAAACACTGATCAAACTGAACCGATTTGAATATTGAATGGAGTCATGGAAAAAAGCGATGTTATGGATATACCTTGTAACTTAGAGCAACGTTCCCAATAACTCAAGTCGACTTGTTCAATTCAAGCCCGACCCCCTGACTTGCAAGTCAGGGAAAAAAGCCACAAGTCAAGTCTACCTAGGTCTTAACTTACAAGTCAGCAAGTCAGTAAGTAAAATTAGTAATAGATAGGTACCTTTTACCTTTTTCTTTTAAGGAATTCCTTAAGACCTAGGGTAGGTCTTCTTATCTTATCTTAGCTTATTAGTCAGCAGAAAAAAAGCTCCCTGCCGGGCCACTAAGCCTAATTAGGGCTAGATCAGGGATCTGCAAGTCGACTTGTTCAATTCAATTCTAATTGGCTGACTTGTAGCCAATCCAAGCCCGACCCCCCCCCCCCCCAAGTCAAGCCAATCAAAAAGTCGGCTTGAGTTGAGTTGCTGGGAACGTTGACTTAGAGTACAGTAAAATAATTAATAGCGATGATCGAGTCATTTGGACCCAGATACTAGGAACCATTTCAACCAATCGCAACGTGGGCATGATGATTTTGGTGACATTAGTGGATGGGCCCCTGCGTCTCAAGCGTGGATTCTAGGATTTGATCCGCGGTGTCTCGTCTCACGACAGTCGCCAAAGCAGGTTTTCTTCAGCGCTGAATCCACTGAAGAAATGTCACGGATCATTTCTCAGAGATTGTTTTCATCCTTATCTCCACTGTCGGCGACATGTCTCGTCTTAAACCCCACGCATTCGTAACTACCGTAACTTAGCTGACCCTTTCAGTTCCACAAACTTGAGTCCGTGGCCGCTTAAGCTTCGGGCGGCCATCACTCAAATGTCATTCTACGCATTAACTTTTTGCACCGACATTACCAAAAAGTCTAGAACTTTACAAAACTGAGGGTGACGATATGACGCCGCAAAGTCAACACCGTTCTTGGCTCTAGTGAACCTCAGTCTTTGCTTTTTCCACGTGCATCTCAGCTTAGTCCTGCGTCTGCGACCAGAGAAACTCAATGTCCAATAAGAAACAATGCCCTGATGACGATCAGACGCATCAAGGTAGCATCGTGTCTTTTTTAGTGATGAGAGTCTCTCCGAAGTTGGGAAGAAATACTCCGGAACTTCCGCCAATGTGACATCGCACCATTTGCGCTAAATGCGTCGGAGACAGGGTCAGGGCTTCGGCACTTAAGGGAGTGAAGTGAGGGGAAGTTGCGATATTGGGAAAACGCCAAATATTGGGTTTAGCAGTCGATAACGGGTGCGCTATAGTTTCAGCTGGTTCTTAGCAATTTAATGGGGTTGGTGGCGTTGAAAGAACTTATTGACTGCCGTACCAAGCTTTTAGGCATCGGAAGCTATTGAAGACTTACCCGAACGATGTCAACAGGGGCATCTCGGATAAAAGAGCTCTTTCTAACGGAAGTAGGCCGACTACGAGTACTATGTATTCGGTCGATAGTGTGATTGTCTGAAACATGATCGGCATGCAACCTCTTGCACTGAAACTGTCTGAATGCCGACATGAGAGGTATCGCAAGATCGGGCAGAAACATAATCGGGAAAGTGATAGATATTGTTATGATCGGATTGTAGTTCGCCGAGACTTGCAGCCCTGTCTTGAGCTACTTACCCTGTCGTGAACCTCAAGGCGAGGTTAACTTACTGAGCAATCCATTTACAAAGTTAGAAAAGTAGTATAGAGTCTGTCTTTAGGTCATAATGACCTGTATCGTGCTGTGAATATGGTCAATTGTCAGTCCTGCAGATGTCATCCTATTTGAGTCTTATTCGTGATGTCATCCCACGCCCTTTGGGGAACATGGACTGGGCGGAGTTCCGCCATGATTCACTTTAATCATCTCTGAACGAATATATGATAGATTAAACAGTATCTGATTTATTCATCATCGACTGTACAGCCGCTGCGACTTGTTCCAGGGGATTCTACACTTTATTGCAAAGCATCGCTGACATAAACTCGTATCTTGACCCATTATGACACCTTCAAAGGCAACCCTCTCGAAGAGGGGCGAAGGTTTCGCGACACCTACAAGCAAAATGCCAATGCTGGATGTAGTAAACGATCTATGGCATCCAGAAACCAACCCTGGTGGATACATCAGTCTCGGAGTTGCTGAGAATGTACATGGACTAAAAGCTGACGCTGATGCAATGGCTAATGCTTGGCAGACACTTATGCACAAGGAAATGATTGAACATATTACCCAGAATGTACCTACCCAATGCTCGCGATTGAAATATCGATCCTGTTGACATCCAGTAGTTCAGTCTTGATAGCCATGCTTTAACAGCCGGCAACGGTTTCACAGGCTCTCATTGCCTACGAAATACCCTCGCAAGATTTATCAACCGCCACTTTCTCGCTCTGTAATAAAGGTAATGGCGTTTTACTTGCGCGACCTCACTATAGAAACTTCCCTATAGATCTGGGCTACAGAGTGGAGTGAGTCAAGATCTGACCTTACTGGATGCAGGAAGCTAAATTTATCTAACCTGTCATAGAGCCAAAATTATCGGGGTCTCGTTTGGAGATGTAGATCCCTTCAGTACCAAGACTGTTGCAGCTTACGATAAAGCTTTAAAGGAAGCTAAGCAGCAAGGGATTCATGTTAGAGTGTTCTTATTATGCAACCCCCATAACCCATTAGGTGATTATATCCTTATACTTATTAAACTTTCCTTCTAACTATCTGCCAGGTCAATGTTATACTCCCGAGGTGCTCAAGGCATACATGCAGTTCTATCAGCAACATAACCTACACCTCATCAGTGACAAGGTATACGCTCTATCAGTCTAGAAGAATCCAGATGCCCCTAATGCACCAGAATTCACTTCAGCTTTAGCTATCAATCCAGATAGTCTGATAGATAGAGACCTACTACATGTCCTATAGGGAATAGGCAAGGTATATCACTAACATATGCAAGGAGCCTAGCAACACTAACCTCGCGATAGGACTTTAGATCCTGCGGTATCAGAATTGGGTATCTCATCAGTCAGAATGAGGCCTTACTACAAGCTTGCAAAGCGAACTCTTATTTCTCTAGCCCTTCATCTCTAGCTGACCTTGCGACGGCACGTATTCTTTCCGACGATGCGTTCATCGAGAGTTACATCAAAACCAATCAATTACAGCTAGCAGAGAACTACAGACTGACAACAAAGTTCCTTAACAGTCATCAGATTCCCTATAAAGAAGGATCCAATGCGGGATTGTTTGTCTAGGCTAACCTATTCCATCCCTTACGCGCACAAATCGATACTACTCTACAGACCCAGAAGGAGCACAGTGAAGATCCTAAGAAAGCTCTTAGGACTCTAGAAGCAAGACTGCAAGAGACTATAGTGAAGCACAAGGTCTTCTTGGCTCTCAGTGCTGATTTCAGAAGTGATATACCCGGCTAGTTTCGAATTGTATTCGCTCATAAGAAGACCTATCTGCATCTAGGTCTGGAGCGCATGGTGAAAGCTATTGAAGCCTTCCGCGGTCAACTTGAAGAAGATAAAATGTAATTAATATCACAGTCAATTCATTAACGGCTTTGTTCTCATACCGTATCTAGCTCTATCTAACCCTCCAGCATGTAAAGTAACATGCATTTATGAGATTCTCAGTGTCTTTTCTTCTACACGCATGGACTTATACGCGTCAATCCACCACTTATGTATAGGTTTATCCCCCGTCCACATCCCATCTGACCTAAGCTCATCCCATAGCTTCGGACTGAGAATGTAATGAACGTTCTTAACCTTGTCATCACGCCATATAGCCCCGTGCACGCTTGGCTCCCGCATCGTCTTCAAGGCGTTATAGATATATAGTAATGCGACCCAACAACCTTTATAAAGATCTGCCAATAGGTCCTAATCTAGAAATTAGTAGTCTAGACCTGCTTTATTTATTTTCATCACGATCTGTTCAAAAATGACTTTTAATAGGTTAATAACAAGAAGCCCACTGTTAAGTTTACCCAAGCCAGTTAATATATCTACTCCGGTAGTTTATGCGACCTCTAGTGAAGTATGCTATAATGTAAACGCGCAATTGGCAGGTTTCCAGTTTAACGGATAGTGTAGCTTTCATAAGGGATTGCAAGTACAAGCATGACAAGCAGCAAACACTCTTTTACTGCAAGTCACGTCTCCAGACGCGCTTATTAAAGGCAAATCGAGTTCAAGATCCATAAGCTCATCCATGTTCTGAAGGGGCAGCATATCTAAGTCTAGGAGAACTATTCAAGAGTAATACATAAGTAAGAAGGCAATCAGCTTCGTCTGGCACTCGTTAAACCGTAGATCATCAGTGTATTCCTTTGCCGTCATTGGGGCGAGTCGTGGTACTCAGAGGGTTGTTATACCCCGACGCTTTAGAGAGTCAACGCTGGTTTAAGATAGTATGCTGGTGTATAAAACCAGCAGCGGATATCTTCATTTAACGCATCATAGACAGTAGTTGAGCGTCAGTACACCCTTGAGATAGTCATCATTCGTCACCAACGTCGCCCAGACTGAATGATTATCAATTTAGTGATACAGAGAAAGCCTAGTTACGCGTAAAGAACAACCAACCTTTTCAGGGTAGAGTCACAGTATTCTCAGAAACCATTATCACCGGGATAGATCAGAGATTCCCAAGATTAGATACAAATCAAAAAATTACACTGGAAAGACAAACCGTTCATCAATCCAGGGAAGAACCCGCATAGCACTGAATTGCAGCCGCGTGTTCTTTTATAACCCAGCATCAGCAGTTATTAGAGTTTACTGCGCAAACTTAGCGTACACGGCTTCCTTGGACAGCAATCGAAGGAGCTTGTTTAAGTTGTTTCTATAGCGATCTCATACTAAAAAGCAAGACTAACTCCACATCCTCATGCACCTTATCCCAAAGTCGGTATTTCCATATTTAACATTGTCTCAGCGGCAGGAAATGGCGCAGCTGAAAGCTACCCTATTGGAGATTATCTCTTGGCATCGGAGGAGCTGGCGTCTGATGTGATTGATAGTAAGTTTGTTTGTAGTCGGGGCTGTATCGGAATGGCTGGGTGTTTTGCCATGTTGGCTATGGCTTTTCCGTAGTAAGGCCGCTTACTAATTTACTTCGATAATCACTTCACGTTGTTCTTCACCATGCGTGCTTATCCTATGCTTCATGCACATACCCCGCCCACGCATCCTTATAGCCTCATAACCTACACATCCCACTTCACGGACTCGGAAAAATGGGCGACATGGTAGAAACAGAGCCAATGGATGATATCGCTGTTTATGAACTTCATGGTGGCATTGGAGATGGTGCAGATATGGTACTTGGATTTAATGGCTGCTTATTTTCCGTCTCCATATCTCCTAGCAACGGATCGTCTTCAAAGGACACCCTTGGACAGGAAGATCGCCCTCTGCAGGACCATTTTATTGATGTCATAAATAAAGCTACCGTGTGCCAGGACGACGGCGAGCATGAGGAGCTTGTGGATGAGGTCTTTATCGTGATTCTCGACGCCGGAAGACCTCTTTTCCGTCAGTTGACATCTTCACAAGAGGAAAAGGCTCTGGGCAAATCTCTGCAGCATTATCTATTTCCTCCTTTCTTCCACTTCCGTTTAGAGGCCCCTGCGCCTACAGGCAGTGTCTCTATTATACCCATTAACTCCAATGAAACAAATACCATCTATACAGTCGGCCCTGCGTCTGACCAAGATTTCCAAGAAGAATTGGAGATCTGCCAAGTTTTACCTCGCTATACCCCTGAGGAAGTCTTTATAACCGAAGTGTTAGAACGTGGTGCAAGGAGTGTTACAGCTATCATTCAAGTGCATAGCCAAGACATATTCTGCAAGTCGCATGTCAGAGCAGGCAGACTCTTTAGTACAAGCGAGGCACAAGAACTCAAATGTCTTAGTGAGATGCTCAAAGTCTTCTCACCTAAGGCTATAAGGGTTCCTCAACTTCTTAGGTATATTTACCACAAAGATACCACGCAGATCTTAGGATTCCTTCAACAGTGGGTGCCTAGACATAGACTCAGCGATGCCGTAGCCACTGCTACAACCGAGAAACATCAGACATGGGCTTGCCAGATCCGTCAATCTATAGAGCTTCTTCATAAGAATGGATTGGTATAGGGAGATAGAAAGCCTAGCAATATCATCATCAACAATAAAGATAATGCTTGGTTAGTGGACTTTAGGGGCAGGTACACGCGAGGCTGGGTTGATGAGGAGCTGGCAGAAACAAAAGAAGGAGATAAGCAATCGTTACAAAAGATCATTAAATTGCTAAGCGGAAGTGAGGATATGCTTCTATCCCCATAGAGAATGAAATATCCAAGGGAGGCTTACGTGGTGCTAAGGTTCGATAGTGCAGATCAACGGCAGTTCCTGGTGCCCATACGGTTAAGACTCAACGGCCACTAGGAATGATATCCACCTTTATCTTAACTTAGACATCCCTTAGAGTCCAGAGATACCTTAGTAAGGAAGTGCTAGCCATCATAATAAGCACAAATATTATCTTCTGCAGCACGATCAATAGTCCCGTCAGCACAAAGCACCGCATTGTCCATTCTTGGCACAAATCGCTCGGAATAGATGCCTAGCTAATAACGAAAGTCAGTGAATCTGTCGTCAGCCGCTGAACCCTCTAGTGACCTATCTTGATACGCGGGCACCGAATGGATCGCTGACTTGCTTAGGGCTCCAAAGCAGTATATCACCGAGTGAAGCTCTTCTTTACAACCTTAGCTGCCTTCCGTGACACCAGGGGTGTGGAAAAACTCTTAGTGCCTAATTCTACTATCTGAAGTTGCAAAAGACACTCCCAGAAACCGCAGGATTGGGAAGCTTTCTCATCACTACTTTGACCGCCTCAATTGCTTCTGCTTTAAACATTCCCTGAATACTCATAACGTATGTTACAGTTGTATGGTACATCGGGTCCTACGGCCTGCGCTGGCGTATCAGATGGCGTACTTTACGAAGCTACCGTAGGGCTAGCTATACATAGGTCAGTTATCACTTATCAGTGCCAGCATGAACGGGGCCAGCCTTCGATCTGCATGCATGCGTCAGTACCTGACAACCCAAGGCACATCTGCCGTTCCCGGGTATAATACGATAGCAACTATAGATAGTTCAGCCTAGCAGGGAGCTTTACCCTTCTAACGGGCCGCCAGATGAAACATGTAGAAACAAACAAAACATTCCAGCTAGCAGTTAACTCTAAAGACATCAATGTTATATAGTAAATAAGTATTAGAATTGTAGAATAGCATCATCTGCAGTTACATAACTTCACCTTCCATGCAATTCATACCAAGACCTTGAATTTAACTGTCGTCAACCTGGAGGCATTACACAAACAGAAGAGGTTCATTAATTATATAGAGTTTCTCTCCAAGCTCCGCTTTCCAACAAATGACCTATTGCTTCTCGTCTCTGATGAAATTTACATTTTATATGCGCGGATCGAAATCTCATGTATCCATTATTTAAACGTTAGGCTAGGTGGGGTTCTCCATTGCATGTTCCTGAATCCGGCATATGCAGCAGTGGAGCAGTCGGAATTCGGGAACATATCAATAGTGCTATAAAGTCTTCAACCTTTGAATGCTACATCGTATTATTACCCTCCTCGGAACCCGTTATCCCACATCGGCAGATTAAATTAAATGCAACAAAATAATCACTTTCCTCCGACAAAGCCAATAGCCATCTTACTGCTTTTCCTCCAGCTCATGACAGAAACATATCATCTGCCACCCAATCGACCTCATCTTTTCACAACTATAGCAAATCAGACTCCTTATTGCCAATTCTTCCTAAGAAAAAGATCACACCGCCGCCACCAAAGAAGCAGGAACCCAGAAAAAGCACACTATTCATTCTATAGTTCAACACATATAAGCAGCTCTTCATCTTTGTTATCACCCTCAATCTGATTAGTATTATCCTCACAAGCGTCAGCCTATTCCAGTATACGCAGGACCATCTTAGTTCTATGGTTCTCAGAAACCTAGTCTTTACTATCTTAATGCGTAACAAGCTGTTCTTTCAGATCCTCTATATAGCCTTTATCTACAGACTGAGAAGTGTATATTACTATTAAACTGCAATGATTTGATCTATTAACGCTTTACAGTGGGCGCCGCTAAGAATGAAGTTAATGGCAGCTTCATTTCTGCAACATGTTAGAGGAGTACACTCAGGCTGTACACTCTCCGGTACTGCGTAAGAAGCCCTACTATTGATCTTGGACCTAGACTCTGACAATTGGTAGTTGGCTGGTGTATTACATCATACAGATTCTTAGCCACCGCAGCATCCGTGAACCTGCTATACTCATCACCGGGATAGTCACTGTCATTTTCATCATAACATCCATGCTGAGCGCAATCCCGTGGGTTCGAAAGTAAGTCCAGGTCGGTCTCGCCCGTTAAATCGTACTGACATCTTATTCCAGCAACCACCACAATATTTTTAAGAGATACCACCGATTCGCCGGCTGGCTGGGTTTGGCTGTAAGTTATAGCCCAGAACTGTTTAAAAGATAGATAATACTAACAGAGGTACAGGCGACCTAGTCTTTCATCGTTTTAAGTAACTCCTACGATGCCAATACCAGTAAAGATAATTCCAATACACAGTCTCTAATCACTACAGAAAACATCTGGTTTACCATCTTCATAACAATCTTATAAGGAACTCCAGTCTTTAAATATCTCAAAAAGAATAACTCCTAACGTTTACACTCTTAGGATCGCTCTCCCATAGGTCACAATCCGACAAGTCCCCGTTAAGGTAGAAATCCCTTCCTCTAAGGTTACAGTCCTCCGTTTCAACAGGGGAATGCAACAGGGTCTTCTAGGACGCATCAGGCGTTCAGCCTTAATAGAGTACCATGCTTTCAGTATCATCAGTGAAGGCCGCCACTCGCCTTATCATTACATAGTTTGCAGTGTTCAAGGCGATTTCACCAAGAGTCTCATTGCAAACCCGCCTACAAAGATCTAGACACGAGAATTGAAGTTCAGTATGAAATGCCTATTAGTCAACATTTCATATCAAGCGCTGACTGTTTGTAGCCGGAATTGGCCACGCTTCTGCCATGTTTAAGAGGGGTATCCGTATCTGCACTGGAACAGGAATCGGTGCCGCTCTATCAACATGCATCCAAAGCAAAAACTGGTACACATGCCCATGTGTCTGCCTAACGCTGCGTGTTGCTGACAGTCCATTCAAGGTTCCTCATCTGGATCGGCTCTGACCAGTTAAACACCTTCGGAACCACCATTTCACGTCTCATCCACGATAACATCGAGCCCGACCGAATGATATTATGGGACACCAAAGAACGCGGCGGTCGACCAAATACAATGCAGCTCCTGAGAGATACCTGGAACAATTTCGGTGCCGAGGTCATCTTCATCACGTCCAACATGAAGGGTAATGATGAAATGATGCAGGGATGCCGTGAAGGTTCGTACAATTCTACTCTTGTCCTGCAATGCGTTTCGCTGACATTGATGATCGACCAGAGGGCATGCACGCTTTCGGCACACTCTGGGACTTCTGAGCTTTTCATCCTTCAAATCATCTTACACTGCCCCCTTAATGCACTTAATGCCTCAACACTGACCATATTTTGACGTTTCACTTTTATCTGAATAACACAGCTCATCTACCATATTTTCCTTTGTTCGAACCTTCAAATTTGTTATTGGTTTGCTTGGCTGGTTTTTCTTATTTGGAGTTTTCGACGTGGCGCGCACGACTTGACGTGATTAATTAGAGGACATATAAATAGACAATGCAATAGACATAGAGAGGATGCTAATCTCACTACATATGCCGAAATCTTCACTACGTAAAGAACGAAGCTTCCCAAGATGTCCGAGTAACCCGTTAAAGGTGCTCTCTTGTAATTGCCAGCCTCTCTCAATTACGTACTATATTGCTTCGATCTTGAACTACCCGAAGCATTGGATCCTTACGAACTAACGCATGTCTCATGTGGTACCTTATGAGTTACCCGAATTGTCAGCCCAGCCTATGTCCTGGACAGAGATACGTAATAGTGATAGATAATGCTACCTAAACGGCGCCACCCTGTTAGCCGAGGTCAATGAGAAAAGGTCTCATCAATTTGGTGGACCGTTACGTGCCTTGCCAGGATTAGGGGAAGGTGGCTAAGTGCCTGATCTACATTAAAGTCACGGTGTATTGCCTATCGTCAATGGGATCCCCTGCCTTGGGCGACTTGGTCGAAACACTATTGGCCCTTACGCGGACCTCCAGTTTATTACCCAAACAGATAAACGCCGAGTTTGACTGTTGGTTCTAAACGACGGTTTGTCCTTTAGGCATACTGGCCCCCTCAGGGGTCGTCCCAGGGATCTGAGCGCTAAAAGATGACGGCTGAATGGTAGCAAATTGTATGAAGTAGATCAGGCAGTGTTGTCCTAGTTTTAACCAACATCAAATTAATAACCAGCTGTATCGACTAAGGAAGGCAATTCATGCAACAGACACTGTAGAAGTGACTTGTTATTCTCTTGACTACTAGCATACGCGTTCTATAGTCCGTAAATCTGCATCAAATTCTTGAAGGAAGCATCCTCCAGCAGCTCTCTCGCAGTCAGTCGACCCTGGGGGAGATACGAAAGCCCTTTGCGTAGTACTGATATTACAAGCACTCTCTCTGCTGCATCAACGTCTGGTCGGAGCCGTGCTACCTTAGCTTCAAGTGATGCCGTAGGATCTAGCTCATAGTCCTGATCGTACCACCAATCACTGCTGACACCCCCTGCCTTATAGGTTCCCTTCCAGGTAGTAGGGAGGTGCCCTAAAGCGTGAACTATGCAAGATACTATTGAAGAGTTCCCCGATCCGTAGAAAAGAGCATAGCCCATATACAGTTCGGCAAAAATACACATGTAGCTCCACATGTCAGTGGCAAAGGTCGGGTCCTGATCATGGACTCTTTCGGGGGCACAATAAATGGCAGGTGACTGTAGCTTTTGTGAGACTGGGGTACCTGATTTGATCGCTAGTCCGAAGTCCCCGAGCGATATCTCATCGCCAATCAGACTCTCACGGACTTTCATTGGCAAGACTAGCTCACCCGCCTTCCACAGGTCGGGGTCCAGTCGAACCTTTTTGGGGCGCCCAATTTGTTCATATTTTGCAACGACACTGCTGTTGTTCATAGGTCGAAGGCTCCACATAACGTTTGCGCTACTCAGATCTATCGAGTCAGTTAGATTAACCGCTTTGAGGAGCGATGCGACAAGTTGACTGACCTCTATGGACGATTCCGCAGTCATGTAGATGGCTGATGGCTTGTAGGAGTTGCTTTGCAGCCGACATCCGGACCGCCACTGGCTTTTGACGGAGATAATCTCGGAGATTGGGACCTTGTAAAGGCAAGACGAGAACTCGGTGGTCACCGTGAGGTCCAGGGAGCATGAACGTGTTTTCATAGAGGATGAGATGGGATTTGTCCTGGATACTTCGGGCGATCTCTGTTTGCATCTTGTATTCATGCTCATTTGACTCTTCAGGCGTCATAATCTTGAGCGCCACATCTTTGTTCGCTAGTACATCGTATGCCATCCACACGGTTGAGAACCCTCCGTGGCCCAGCTTGTGTTCGATTCTATACTGATTCGCCAAGGTTTCGCCGATACAGATAGGATAGTAAAGCCCCTCTAGGTAGCGTTGGGGGTTTTCGGAAACTTCTTCGACCTCAACAAAATCGCCCTCATCAATGTTACCGGGATACGTAGACATCTCTGAGTGTAGCCTGAGTAGCAGTGGTGTTTCTAAAAATGATGAGATTAATAATATCATGGGAGAAGGAAGTCAGATGAGGAGCTGTAGTTGGGGTCGGAGATGCTTAGATGTGTAAGGTTCATGAATCGGCTGAGTTAATATGGATAACCGCTGTGGCTGTCCACGTGATAGTGGGTCAACGAAGAATCTCAGTGAATCAGTGAAGCGAACCCAATTGAAGAACATGGCGGATGTATATGGTGATTGGGTGTGATAAGTGAGCTCGTATTTGGCAACGGAGAGCCCAACACTGGGCGTAGCAATAGTGGTTACATGAGTGTTGGCCGAAGACATAAATTTCTGTTCTCATCACTAATAGATTTTTATAGTTGCGCTCTGTTTCAAGACAACTACTACGTGAAGTAATGAACTTTATGTATACCAATAATAGTTACTGAGACCGTTACAGTAGATTATACGTTAGGATGTACACGCAAAAACGAAAAAGGTTATCACCAACAGTCACTTGCCGGCGTTACGCCCGCCTTACTCGACCTATAAGATTTCCCATCTTTCGTATAGTTAGACTGACCAGACCAGGCCAAGCCAGGTCGGGTCTGGGACCCTGTTCTTAGAGCTACTAACAATAAAAGGATGCAACAATTAAAGACTAAGAAAATGATATGTATATAAGATCATGATGGTGATGTCGTTGAGCTGGGAAAACATCTTTACAAGCTCATCATCACTCTCAACACTTACAGAACCTGCACAATTTTATCTCAGGCTCTATTACTTACTACCATATCTACTTGCCAATCATGTCTTCTGCAACTTATCATAACAGCCTCTCAGCTACTGTCTATGACGGCACTAAGGGTACTATAGACGTTTAGCTTGAAGTTCTTGCCGTTCCTTGTGACAGTCTTTTAGTCCTCGGCGGGAACGGTAGTTCTCCATATCTGAAGTGGAGACTCTATTAATATTGGCCTAATGCGTATTAGTGAATCCTTCGAAAACCTCGTATTGCTGCATCTTGAGGCTTGTACTCTTGAGTCCGAGAGGTCAAGTCCGAGAAATTAAGTTTAAGGATTTGCACTCCTGAGTCCGTGCCACTCGGCCCGTTACGCCGTTTTTAAGTTACTCTTTATATTCTTAATTTTCAATATCCTGCTACTGTTTTTATAGCTATTACAGCAACTAGAGGCACAACCTGGCAGGGTTTCACTGCAGGTGCATTTTACATTTTGATACTTTATCTTGCTATAAGTACTGGTGCCACGGATTGCCCTTTAGTACATACCGAGTTTAAGTATTTACGATAGTCCCTTTTCCGAATAGCTTTATGTTTCCTAAATCTTCCTGCATCCCGGTGTCAGTGCCCTGTACTAGCTGCAGGTTGTCTTACATGCTCTGTGCTTGACTTCTATTATCAGTCGATCTTTCAATTCAAGTAAGCACAATAAACTTTAAATTCAACAGCAGACTAGGTACTGTCTCATTTTGCCTACATGAATTGATTTTCCCTGTCCCCGTCTAACCTAGATCATAAATAAAGGATAGGACATAGAAAGTCACACAGTTTTTAAATACCTCAATATTACGGACATGATATCACTCGGCGTCCAAGCGTTTCTTGTGGCAACTTTTTACCTCCGTTTAGTCCTAAGGCTAGGTGCGAGCGCGGCGCAGCGTGCGAAGCTTAGATAAAACTCTTTTAGCACCTAAGTTTTGGCGTTGTCTAAAAGAACCTGGTGCAGCTGCGCAATGAGAGTAACGGTTTGCAGGGTTATAATACGACTTTCAAAGCATCTACTCAGTCAATCATCCTTCTTAGTCGATGCTTCCCAAGAGTTTATCAATTTTAGAGGTATTCACTACTCAGATTACGCCCGCATTGATTACTCAGAGCATGGCTTGGCACCAAAAACAATCCTTACCTACAATCCTTCCGACGGCGACCCACTATGATGGACCTGCCTGTTCGGGCCGCTTGCCGTGATCTGTAGGATCATTGCTTATGCTCAGCGTTCTAGACTTGGGAGATCATCGACTGGCTAATGCGCATACGAGTCTTGCAGGCGGGCGTCGGATGAATAGGCTGTAAGTGATGCTACGTTGCATAGGTAGACACATTATGTTCTAGTCGTCGGAAAACATATAAAACACCCCCCCAGCACGCTTCAACTTCCTCTCCTCGCCATCTACTATTCAGAAGCAATATCAGAACATTGTCAAGGGCGATCTATCATCAATCCTCAAATCAGTCACCATGGTTAAACTCAATCTCGCAACCCTCCTCCTTGCAATTGCTAGCGGTGCTCTTGCAATTCCATCATCTCTCTTTGAACGAAGTGACACGACATGCAGAGACGACCTACCTGAAAGCACGCTAGCTAACGTACGTATCGAAAGCTCTCCCAATATGTTTTAGCAATATGACTGACCTCCAAGTAGGTCCAGGAGGCTGTTGAATGCATCAACTACCTTGCTAGTCTCAACCAAGGCTGTACGGCCGGAGTCTCTGGCGTCTCCTTCTGCAGGCGTGGAAATACCCAGATAACGGGCTTAGCCGTAGGACTTCTCGCACACCAGACATCCACCTCCTCTTGGTAAGTCTATATTCTCGTTAGGTGATATATAAAGTGCTATCTCTAACTTGCCTAATAGTAAGGATGTTGCTCGGGGTGCAGGATTAATTATGGATAGGTGCTCTAGAGGCGATGGGAAAGTGAGAGGTGCAAACCCTGCTTGGGGTAATGGCCATCTGCTGGTTGATATCCGCCGTGTTTAGTGGCGCTGAAATACCAGCATAGTGCTTCCTACAGAGTTAATCACACGGTAACCGTTAAGGATAGACTGCATATTGATTATCAGGCTTTCAGTACGAGAACATTAGATAGGAATGCCAAGATTGTTCATTCATGCATCGCCGTTAACCGACATCATCACTCAAGAAGAGCATGTGGGCGGACTTGCGGAGCGGACTTACGGAGCGGCACCATGTCGACAAACTATTGTACCTTCTCAAAGACTAAAAAGGCTGGGGTCTCGGGGCCAATATTCAGGACGAGAAAGACTTAATTTATAATTTAATGCCTACAACATCCCTAGCTTCGGGCTGGACTATCTACCCGAGACTCCGTGTGTTTTGTCATCGTCTTTAATTTAACATCTTAATGCTCCCCTGAGCCTAGATAAGCTTGTACCTGATTTATATATAACAACCTCAAAGGCCACATTTATTGACAGTCCATTTTCCTTACCCTCTTTCCTGCACTCCTCTAAGAAGTGAATCAATACTACCTACCTGCTCTACATCATCATGTCTCGAAACTCATTTGCAAAGTCACCCATGAAGTGGAGCACGACATTGAAGCAGTGTGGTCCATACTATCCAAGTTCGATGCCATCGCCACGTGGATACCATTAGTTGCTCAATGCACCACAGAGGGGGAAGAGATCGGTTCAATCAGGACTGCTGTAACAATGTCAGGCGACCGCTACATTGAAAAGCTCGTGATTCTTGATCACGAAAAGCACATCATCAGCTACCTGTTCGAGGAACCTCTACAGTTCCCTGCGACTGGTCTTTACGGGAAGCAAGAGCTCGAATCGATTGCGCCGGGCAAAACGCTTTTGACCTGGATATCGGATGCCGAGTCGTTCGATGAGGACTTAAAAGACACGATGTACGGTCTTATTCAGCTTTGTATCGCTGGACTTGTGGAATTGCTTGAAAAGCGCCAGATAGGGGTATCGAATTAGGAGGTCTGCTACTGGGAGAGCAGAATGTGTAAGTAGGGTTATTACTCGTGATAATTATGTATTGGCTGCCCGAAGGCCTGATGCTAGACTAGGAACTAGTAGACGTCTTGAAACTCTAGGACCGTCGTCAACTATAAATCTCTCAAATTTGCAGAACCATCTGCGCTACTTGAACTGTCCGACTCATCAAGCTCAAATGGAACTAGAGCATGAGATCGCGGACATAACTGAAATCCTCGAGTAAAGCATTCTGAGCATAGAAACATAAAGGTATCGCACTCGACGCAATGAAATTCTCGGTCATCCCGTACACTCAAGGTACAAACATAACACCAGAAAGCACCGGGTATGCAATATACAGTCTCTGCGTCGCGCAATAGAGGCTCCAAATCGATATATGGACTAGGAAGAGGACCGCATGAGCCGCTGGGGGTACCGCCGAGGGCTTGCTGTGTTTTCAGTAGTTGTATTAGCTCTGGTTTACTTGATCGTTGAGCCCACCAGAGCAAGTCTCCACTAGGGTTTAAAATACCCAGCCCATGGGTATCCATAGGTACCCATTTAACAGGGGTATATACCTAGAGATACCTATTTTAAATGCCTACCTACAGGCAGGTACCTAGATAGGATAATTATATAGATATAGGTACTTATAGGTAAAGATTAATTATAAATTAATACCTAGATAAAAATTTAAATTACTTATAATATATATCTTTAATTTATAGTAATTAGATATAATAATTACTTTAAATTAGTAGCAAATTAGTATCTTATAAGCCTTTACTTCTAGTGCCTTAATAAATCCCTTAAAAAAAAACATTAAAACTATAGCAGCTTAGTTATTACCCTAGACCTAGTCCTTTAATGTACTCTTATATATATCTTTACTACTATTTTATAGCTCTTAATTAGGCTTATTCTTACCTCTATCTTACATCTCTTAATTAATCTTATCCTTACTTCTATTTTATATCTCTTAATTAGATATAGCTTTATCTTTATTTAGCTTATTAAAAGCATTTTTAAGTCTAGCTACTAGATCTTTTAAATTAACTTATATTTTAGACTTTTTTTATCTATCTTATTACTATTTCTGTATTTTAGTATCCTTAGTAGTATATACTTAAGCTTTAATACATTTATCCTTTTTATAAGCTTAAATTTCTTTTAATTCTACTTAATCTTATATATATTATATTACTTAATTTTCCTTAATATTAAAGAATAGAAGTAACTTAATAGTATTTAGATTAATTATTTACTAGAGGTAATTATTTATAGGGTTTACTATAATATATTAAATGTAATAGTATATTTGTATATTCTTCTTTTAAATAGTCTTATAGCTAGTATAAGTAAATAGAAAATTAATACTTAAATTTAAAATTAATTAGTATAACTAATTACTATATAAAATTACTATAAATAACTTACCTTTAAAGAGCTAGTATATAAAAGCTTTAATTATTTCTTTAAAAGTACTAATAGCATTAAAGGTAATATAAATAAAAGCTATAGTATAGTCTTTAGTTATATTAAATATAATTTTATAAATAAGGTAGATAAAGAGGGTATATATAATAGTAAGCTTATTGCTCTTAAGAATTTAAGTTTTACAGTCCTTTATCTAGCAATTTATAATAGTATTAAAGAAAAGAATTATAATATAAATAACCTTTATTAAATTACTATTAATATTACTGTTTATTGCCTTAGCATTAGTTATTATTTTATAGGGTAAATATGCTTAATTAGGTAAATTCTATTTAATTAGCTATAGCTTTATTTTACCTACTAAAGGACTCTTTAACTTTTAGGTATAAACTCTTTCTTATATATAGAATTTTTTTTATCCTATATAATTAACTTTATAGAATTTTCTAAGCAATTCTATTATATATAAACTCTAAATACTACTTATAGAAAGCCTATCTAAAGGTTAATATAGATTATAGTTATAAGATTAATAATAGTTATAATCTATAGGTTATACTTACTCCTTAAGTTAATAATCTAATTATCTATTATTAGACTTTAAATAGGGCTAGAATTAAAGTCTAGGTAGTAGAGTATCTTATACTTAAAGATAATTAGATTAAGTAACTAGATATCTATTTAATAATTGCAGGTAACTACAAATGCCTTCCTTACTAGCTTTTATATCTAGGTCTTAGCACTAGAGGTTATACCTTTAATAAGGTCTATAATCTTCTTATTACTAATTTCTAGGTTATAGCTAAGTAAAGGTAATATTTATATATTTAGTTAATTAATAGTTGCTAGTTACTAGTTATTTAAGTTTAATATCTTAACTGTAATTAAGGTTAGTATTCTTAATTAAATAAAGCAATTAAGGTAAAGAACTTATAAATAATATAGGCTTAGTTAGTTTCTTAATAATTTTATAATTATTAAGATAAGTATCTTTAAGGGATAGATAGATTAGGAAAGGTTAAAGTTATAGGAGAGTTATAGATTTAGCTAGGCTTTTTAAAGCTTTTTAGCTAGTTAGATAATATATTTATTATAATTAGAGTTACTTAAGATGCTGCAGCCTAAAGGTAACCTTATTAATTAAGTTTATTAAGACTTTAGTTTAGCTAGAGACTTTATTATTAATACTTTTATAGCTTATTAGAATACCTAGATTCTATTTATTAGTTATTACTAGGTTAAAGCTATAAAATAATATAAATAAACTGCTTATTAAAAGTAATAATAAGACCCTTAAGGTAAGATTTCCCTTTTAATATTTAGGCTTTATATATACTTTTTTAAGGCACTTTACTAGCAATAGACTTTTAAAGTTATTTACTAGTAATAGACTTTTAAGGCTATTTACTACTAGTAGTCTTTTAAGCTACTTATAGGAAAGGGCTTTAGCTGCTAGTTATTTTAAGTAATTAAAGAATTAGAAGTAATTATCTTAATAGATTACTATAAGAAAAAGAGACTAGAGATAGAAACTCTTAAAATAAAGGAAAGAAGAATTAGAAATTATAAAATTTAAAAGGTTATATAGTATTAAAATTTAAGGTATAAGCTTAGTAAAAGTAATTATCTTAATTAATTACTATAAAAGAATTAACTAAAAAAGCTAGAATAAAAAGAAATACTAAATTTTACTTAAAACTTATAAATTCTAAAATTTAAGGGATTTAAAAGGTTAAAGTTAAGTTAATATTAAGATTTAGTCTTTTAAGTAATAGGTTATAGTATAGTAATTTATTATAAATTTTAAGCTAATTAAAAGAAAATATTTTACTAATTATTACCTATTTAAAACTAATACTTTAAATTTAAGATCTATTTTTTTATTTCTATTATAGTACTAAAAATCTTAATCTTCTTTTAAACTTATTTCCTTTAAACTCTTAATTTTTTAGCTTTTAAGATATAATTGCCTTTAGCTATAGGGATATTAATTTTTATACTTTAGCCTTTATCTTCCTTATATATTGCAGTAAGAGCTACTATTTTTTAATTTTTCTTAAAGTAGAAAAAATAAGTAATAAAAGCTAAAGTAAAGAGCTTATTTATACTTATAGTAATTATTTAAGTTAATCCTCTTAAGGTATTTACCTAGTAGGCTATTATATAAATAAAAGCCTAAGGAGGATTTATTAATAAATCCTTATATAAAGAAAGCTTATACTAGAATAGATATACTTTTTATAAAATGCTATAAATATAAGACTATAAAGAAGAACTTTAATTAGCAGTAAAATTACCTAAAGACTATACTTTACTAATATATAAATAATCTTAATACTAATAAAATAACTAAAAAAGCACTTAAAGATACTACTTTTAATAACTATAATATAGATTAGTAAGTATATTTTATTTACTAATATTTAAAGGCTAATTTAAAGTAGTATTAAAAAGAGTAAATATTATAATCTCTTTAAAGATAAAGTATTTATAGTATTAACTTTTAAGGCTAGTAAAATTCTATAGAATAATAATAATCCTCTCTAGAAGGATATTAATAATCTTACTAAGGAGAATAATTACTAACTTACTTCTATTAATAAAATGCTTAACTAAAATAAAAGTTAAGCTATAGTTTTACTAAAAACTAATAAATAAATTAAATAGTAAAAGATTATAGTATAAAAATATAATATTTTTAAATTAATTTAAGCTAATTATTTAAGCTAATTTTAAAATTTATATAACTTATATTAAATAGCTAATAATTACTATATTATATTCCTTATAAGTTAAATATAATAAAATTATAAACTACCTTTAAAATATTAAGTATAAGATTAATACTATTTAAACTAAATTTAAGTTCTTTAAGTAAGTATTTATAATAATTATTTATAATAATTACCTACTTATAATTAGCTATAAATAATTTATACTTCTATTTTATAATTTAAATATCTTTTCTTAACTTAAGTTATATATTTAATATATTATAAAATTAAAGAATTTAAATGCATTTAAGCTCTTTAATTTATTCTTTAAATTATTTATAAATAATTAAGCTCTTATATAAAAGCCCTTTAGCAAGCTTCTAGGTTTAAGTTAAGCATATAAGAATATTCTTCCTTTTAAGTTCCCTTTAATATAAAAGTAATAGTAAAATAATATTATTATAAGATTTTATAATATATTAATTTATTATAGTAACTTTAATAGATTTTAAGTCTTTTATTATTAAGGATAGTAGGTATAATAAGAAGCTTATTAATATCTCTATTAAACTAATAAACCTTTTATACTTAGAAAGATTTAATAAATCTATTGCTAGTAAAGGCATATATTTGCTATATAAGATTACCTTCTTAAGCCTTTATCTCTTTAGAATAATATTACCTTATAGTATTTAAGCCTAGGTAAGGAAGTATTATAGCATTTTAAAAGTACTAATTATTTTATATTCTAGCTTCTTATTAAAGCTTATAAGCTATTAAAGCTTATTAATACTAAACCTTAAATTGCTTTAATGCCTTTAAAACTCTTTAAAGAAAAGAAATAAGTAAAAAATATATAGCTAGTATTAGTATAAGAAATAAAATACTAGGGATTTTTATTTACTTAAGTTAAAGTATAGTAAGAAGTTAATTAAGTTAATTATTTATAGTAATTAGCTAATATGCCTTTTATTTATTATTTTAAAAAGCTATTTTAAGATTTTATATTTTTATAAATTATCTTTATTAATCTTATATTAGTATAATATAAAGTTATATACTTTATATAAATTATATATAGGTTTAAGCCTAATTATACTTAATTAAGATTTCTAAAATATAAATATTTAATTTACTTTTAAATAGTATAATAATAAAGCTTTTACTTATTTCTTAAAGTACTTTAATTACTAATAACTAAAATTGCAAATTAGACTTTATACTTAATTTAATTTCTTAAATAATTTACTAAAATAGTAATTATAATATAAGAAGTTTAATTATATATTAAAGTTAATAGATATTTTAAAGAATTTTTACTTATTATATTAATATAAATAGTAGAAAGTACTTAAGAATTAACTTACTGTTTTATTTTAATTGCTATTATATATAGCCTTAAGGCTTTTACTTATCTTATATTATATATTTTCTTTTTAATCTCTTTAATCTATTTTTAATTTTACTTAATAGCTTTATATTTAATTATTATAATTTTTTACTATATTATAGAGTAAATCTTAAAGTATAAGAGCTTAACTATTAATTTAATTAAGGTAGTAATACCTATAAAATAGTTAATAAATAAATATATATAGTAAGTAAAATATTAATATAATATATATCTTAAAAAGAATTTTACTTTTAGAATTATTAAGTATTATTTTAAAAGTAATATATTTATATTATTTTAAAATTTTTATAAGTTATATAAAAAAAAAAAAGATAAGAATTAAAAAACCTTTTTTATTTATAGTTAGATTCTTATTAAGTTTAAGTAGAAATAGCTCTTTTAGCTAACTAAATGTAGTTTATTATTTATATAATAAAATACACTAAAGTCTTAGGTATTATACTAAAGGCTTACTTTAACTTAATATAGCTTTAGTTTATTATAGCTAAGATTAATTAATATAATTATAAATCTTCTAGTTTAAAGTTATTAAGTAAAATAATAATCTTTTATAGTAATCCTTTTTAAAAATTTCTTTTTACTTTTAAATTAATTCTAAGTTATATTTTATTACTAAAATATCTTTATAAAGCTTATTTAGCCTTAAACTAACTATACTTAGTAAGCCTTTTTATATTCTATTTAACCCTTTTACTATTAATGCCTTTTTTCTTTAGTAAAAAACAATATAATAGTAAATATTACATATTAAATCTATACCTAGCACTTTCTATTTACTCTAATTACTAGAGTTAAAGGCTTTAAAAATCTTCTAAGGGAAGAAAGACTCTTCTAGCTAATTCTAATTTAATTAAGGTCTATAGAGATTAAATAGAAAACTATAGATTATATGCTGCTTTTACTATACTACTCTAATACATCCTAATGTATCTAGAACTAGTATATTAAGTATATATAGGCATCTAAACTTAGCTATTTATAAGAAAAAGGCTTCTAAAATAAGGATATTTAAGGGAATTAATATAATATATTCTAATTTTAATATAAGTATATTTATAGTAATTAAATGTAATAATCCTAGCTTACTCTTAATAGATTAGTACTACTAAGTAGTAGATAAAATCTATTTACTATCTTACTTATTTTATTACTAGTAGCTATTTATCTATAAATATTATAGTAAATTTAGCATTCTAGTAGCTTATAGCCTTTATCTTGCTATACCTTTAACTACCTAGCAGCTTAACTCTTACTAAATGAATTTAAGATAAGTCTCTATCTTTATAAGAGGCTATTCTTTAAACTCTCCCCCTAAAGGCTAAAGTCTCTCTTATATTAAATATATAGTTAATACCTTATAATAAGTTTACTATTTTTAATATCTTTATCTATTTTCTTAATACTTAATAGTAACTTAAAAGGGTTATACTTAGATTTATTAATATATCTAAGGATTAAGGCAAGGTTATACTAAACTCTTATATAATATATAGCCTCTAGAATTATTATCTTCTAAATTGCCTTTAGGCAATTATAGCAGATAATAGTATATATCTTAATATTAAGGATTTAAATTACAAGATTAAAATTAAGTTATAGCCTATACCTCTACCCTGCTTTTATTTTATATAATATATAGCCTATATTCTAAACCTTATTATATAAGAAATTATAAATTGTATTAGAATTATATCTTAAGAGATAGTAATTTTAAAGGGTAATAATTATAATAAGGATAAGGATAGAGGGGATAGCCTTTCTTAAAATAAAGGCCTTAATAATAAAGACCTAATAGATAATTAATTTAATGCCTTAAAATAGTAAGTTATAGACTAATTATCTAATCTTATTAGCATTAATTATCTATCTTTATTTATTCTTTAAGTATATATATTTCTTCTTATAATACATTCCTTATAGTAATTACATGTAGTAGTAATTACATGTAGTAATTACTAAGTTAATTATAACTAATTATCTTTTAGGTTTATTACCTTACTATTAAATTTACCTAAAGTCTTAAGCTTATATAAAAATTTAAAGAGACTTAAGCTTACTAAATATAAAATAAGACTATTTTATAACCTTTAAAATTAATTTATAATATCTTAACCTAATAGAACTTAATAACTATAATGCTTATAAGGGCTAGGATACTAAAACTATCTATCTAAGAATAGTTTAAAAATTACCTTAATAGGAATTATAAGATTACTGCTAAAAATTAGCAGTAGATTAATTATTTTATTAATTACATTTACATTTTTATTTATCTTTCTAATTCTATTAGTTATTTAGCTATTAATAGCTTATCTGCTATATAGACTTAGCTTAAGATTATTAGCTACTATCTTAGTATTTATTAGAAGAGGCTCTTTCTACTTAAAGGCAGCTAAAATTGTTAACCTTAGGTAAAGGTTCTTTCCTATAGCATTTATTAAGCTATAATAAAGCTGCATAAGTATATAGATTTATTTATTACTAAGACCCCTTATCTTATTATTCTTCTTCTTTTACCCTTACTAAAATTAGAATAAAATACTTACTAGAGTAGTATTTAATTTATTCTTTTATCTTTAAGTATTAGCAGTATTAAAGAATAAGCTAAGGCTAACTTCATTTAACTTTATGCCTCTTAATATGCATTTAGCTATATAGATCTATTTACATTACTATTAATAGAAAAATAAAATCTTCTTTTTAGTTTTTTTAGTCTTAAAAAGGTATTTATAGTAATTTAATGTAGTAATTATATACTTACTATAGTTTATAGGCTAGCTACTTTTAAAAATTAGCTTTAACTATATGCAGATCTTTCTTTAAAGAAGGTATATTTAGTATAGTATTATATTATATTATTAACTAATATAATAAATAGAGAGGTAATCTAAAGAAAGCCTCCTTTAATTCTAGGCCTATATTGCTTATAATCCTGAATATTCTGCATTAAGCTATATAGCTAGAGACCTTCTTGCAATACAGCTAAGTACTATTGCAATTAAAAGAGCATAGAGTATATATTGCTTTATATACTAATATAAATAATATGCTTTAAAGGTTTCTTTAATTAAAGAAAGGTTTTTATTATATTTCTATTCTATAGCCTTAAACTAATCCTAAGAGTCTCTTAACTTAGACTTATTTAAGCTATCTTCTTTTATAAAGGACTCCCTAAACTAGCTTAAAGAGCTATAAAAAGCCCTTATATATTCTACATTACTTAAAGAGATACTATAATATCTAACCTTCCTTTACCTGCTAATAATATATAAGGAAGAAGTCATTTATGTAAATATACTATTAGCAACCTATTAATAACTATCTTCTATTCTTCCCTAATTATAGATATCTTTCTCTTATTCTTAAGACTTATAACTTTTACAATTATTTACTAATTAATTCCTATTACTTATACTATTAAGCTTACCTTAGTCTTTTTATAATTTAGATTCTATTAACTTCTATCTTTATATACCTTTAAAAAGACCTAGACTAAGTAAAGCTTAATATACTAACTTATAGCAGTTATTATAAGTTAGAAGCTAAATTAAAAGAATAGATTCTTAGAGTACTAGTATTAAGTAATTAGCTAGAGACTAATAACACTTTTTATATAGATAGTATATATTTAATTTAATGTTTTTTTTATATATATAAATATGCTTTTTATATAGATTATTATAAATAATTACTATAAATATATTATATTTATACTACTTTTAAGAGTTATATAAAAGAGTATAATATTACCTATAGGTACCTATATGCAATTTCTAGTACCTATATATATTATAGGTATTATAAGAATATTCTAAAATACCTATAAGTACCTATATATAATATTATTTACCTAACTAGATGCCTGGGTGACTGGGCATTAAGCTATCATTAGGTACCCATGGGAATTTTAAACCCTGAGGTCACCAGTGCCGACGAAGTGCCAAGCTCGAGAAATCCCAAGATAACGTTGATTATGAACATGACAAATAGGACGTTCTTAGGCAACTAGGCCTTGGCATCATACTTTCCAAGCCACTCGTGAAATGGAACTGGTGATCGGGTTAGCATTAAGTAGGTCTATGCCGAGCGCGGATAAGAAGGGAGGTGCCTTACAAGCCTTTGTCTGAAGAAAGCCGTGGACAAGCCTGATAGCTGCGTTGATGTACGCACCAGTGCTGATCACGTTGAGTGTGAGTAGAAGACTCAAGAGTGCAACAGTGATAGGCTTAGACCGAGTCGCCACCTCATACACTGCGGCCATGGGTGCTGGATAAATTGAGGAAATGATCTCTTCCCACTTGTCTCCGACACCGTATCCAATGGCAATGAAGAAAGAAAAAAGTCTGCAAACTCGTCAGCTGTGTCTCATCGTTTGAACTAGGAGCCAGGGAAGTTCTCACGTCACAATACTGCCCAGTTGCTGCATCAGAAACGCGATAGGGATCGATCGTCGAGGGTTTTCGACTTCTTCGGCCATGTTGAGGACCCAGTGTGTAGGGCCATAGCCAGCTAGGGGGGCGGATGCTCCGATGAGCATTGCGAGACCGGTTGGCCAGCCAGTTACATTCCTAATCTTCTCCCAAACGAGCCTGCTCTGGTTATTAATGATGACGGCCTTTTCTGCACACACAATAACTTACTCAGTTGATGCGATAGGGTCTGCTCGGCCAATGATGACACCCATTGAAGTTAATAATAAGGCAAAAAGAATGAAGGCTGTTGACAGTTACTGATTAGCTTATCATCTGAGAGTCCCAGGGTATGTTGGGCGTTTCATTACCGCCTCCTAGTGCGATCGTCTCCAGAGATCGAGATTGTCGGAAGCAGAGATACATGACGATGACGTTGAGGGCTTGGTAGACAAGGAAGTTTTGCCATTTCTGAACTTCCCAGTCAGGATGCATCACCAAGGCCGCAGTTACGACGAATGGGACATACGAGGCGACGAGGCAAGCAGGGAGGATAAACGACGCTAGTACTTGGAGAGAACCTGTCATGTAACCCTTGAAGATTGTCAACTGATGGTTCATAGTATGAATGCAAACACCAAACTTACACATATGTTGCCGTACTTGGGACCTCCAAGCTTCTGTGCGAGCAAGACACATCCTGCTTCAGAAGGGTAGGCTGAGCCGAACTCGGCAAATGATACGACCTGGATGCTCAAGAGTATTCCCACGAGGAGTGAACTCCAAATGAGGACGGGCAAGCCTCCAGTGAAGATGCCGATGACCAAACCCGTAGCGGCGAAGGACCAAACACTTTGAGATCTTTGTCAATTTTGCAATGGGCTGCTTGGATGGATCAATTCCTTACTTGGGGATTACAATGACAAACAGTCCTAGAGTGAACGCATTGAACTTTTTCTTGACTTGGACATTTTCGTGAGACATGACAAATTTTAGAAGAGGTTGGCCTCGTGCGTGTAGAATAGAAAAAAGCAAGATGTTGAAGGGAGATGAACAATTAAGACCTGATTTAATCTTTTAGACGGCACGTATGCTATCATATAATAGTGACAAGCCATGATACTAATCTTGTTGATCCCATATGTCGGTTATCGGTTCCCAGATATCTGGCTCAGGCGAAACTTAAACGCAGTGGAAGAATTGCCGGATCGAGTTAGATACTCTGGGGTGGTTCATAGACAAAACCGGGGTTACAGTAGGAAGGGGGGATGACCTCCCAAGGCGGTAGAATTACTAAACTAGGTTTACTGCGATTCAAGACAAAGTCCACTGACTCGGCAGTTTCGATCCTCGGTCCGAAGCTACTCGCCTGCATACAGATTCTCGACTTATCGTGATACGCGTTGGCCGGGTACGGTGGCAACTTTCACCTGATAAGCCATCCCCGCAGCCCCGGATAACCCGGTCCGGTACACAAAACAAAACAGTTATCAGGAAGCCTCGTGCTAGAGATAACCGGCGCAAGTAGCGCGGGGCGGATAAATTTTCCTACACGGTCTAGTCTACTGTCACGTTGGAGAATGAGGTAAATCCTCTAAGCAAGTCTAGAACCAATGCGCAACGTCCGATGGTGCACTTGGGAAGCCAATGATGGGGTATTCTTTACAATATATAAATCATGAATCGAGGTTATGATGCCTTGCTAAACTCCAAACCTTGTTGTCACTTCTCCTCTCAGGTGTTTCTTTTTCCTCTCTTGATGTCTTTGTCTCCCAGTCTTCTTCCTTTCCTGATCCCGCACATTTCGAAATGCACGTTAAGGAACTCGTCATTTCTGGATGGGAGAGCCTTCGTGATGGCTCACTCATGCTTCAGTTGGCCGTAGCTAGCGCCGTCTGTGCGGCATTTCTCCTGCTCTGGCTGCGACAGGTCAAATTCGGTTCAATGCGGAAGATCCCAGGTCCTTGGTACCTAAAACTAACCACTCTGTTCGTCAAATACCACGAGCTCAACGGCTCTCAAAGTCTTTGGGTGCATCGCCTCCACCTACGCTACGGGCCTGTCGTCCAGATTGCAAGCAATGAGATTTCTTTCGCCAGCTACACTTCCTCCAAGCAGATCTACAGTAATGGCAACAAAGATTTCAGGAAAACGGAGCTCTACCATGGTTTTGTGCTTCTTGCCCTTGTCCTTGTTACCAAATGGAACGCTAAAATATGGCCGTACAGTAACCTTTTCACTGCACTTGACCCCGAAAAGGTATGTGATGGCTGGATGCAATCAATATCTCCTTTCACCTTACTTACTGTAAACTTTAGCATAGCGAGATCCGCAGGCAACTTGCCGATCGATATTCCAACTCAACGGTGCTCAAATCAAAGATTATGGAAGCCATCGCTGAGCGAGCTCAAACATTTGTTGATGTCTGCACCCAAACCAACTCGGCGGACCTCTATGTATGCGTCAATCGACCTGTATAAGGTAATCCATAACTAACAATTCGCCAGCTTCTCCTCCACGCTTACGCCCTTGATTGCGTCACTGCCATGGTCTTCTATCCTTTAGGTACCTCTTCGCTGGCTGGGGAGAAAGATAGGGAAATGGTCCGTCTGTTGTCGTATTCCAACAGTCGCTACAGTACGTCTTGATAACTAGGCCTAGCTTTACAGTTGCTGACGTTACTTATAGGCTTCTTTTTGAACCATTACTCGCCATTCCTCAACAAGATCTTCGCACTCTTCGCCCCAGCTTCTTTGAACTCTGAAAAGGGCGGTACTATGATTCGTGACTATGTGTATAGTCAGCTCACGCAGGGTGGTCAAGCAGATTTCACGCTGGCTGCTCGGCTTCACAGTCTGCACAATTTTCCCATAGATCTCGCTGTATCTGAATGCCTGGACCATATCGGTGCTGGCATCGAGACCACTGGCGACACCCTTTGCTGGTTGTTTTGGGCGCTTTCCCAGCCCGAGCACCAGGACAGGGTGGCTAAGCTCCACGATGAGCTGGTCAATGCTTCTCCGGACCAAGGCCTCGAGTCTCTGCCCTACCTCGGTGCCGTTGTCCAAGAGGCCCTTCGACTATGGGCACCTGGCACTATTGTTCTGCCGCGATATGTTCCCGATGAGGGAAGGCACATCGATGGATACTTCATCCCAGGGCACACTATCGTTGGATGCACGTCTTATAGCATGCACCGTATCGACAAGAGCGTCTGGCCAGACGCTGATGACTTTGCTCCTGAGAGGTGGCTCGACGCCGATGGAAATACAGACCGACAGCGAAACTTCTTTGCCTTTGGTCTTGGAGCTCGCACTTGCATTGGTAAACAGTAAGTTACATCAAGGTCCGCGCAACTAAAAGCTGCCAGCTTACTAACTATGACTCCTCTCTAATAGTCTTGCTATGGCCGAGATGCGCGTCGTTCTCAACGCCGTTTATACCAAATATCGCACCAAGCCCGCCCATGATATGACAGCGAGCATGGAAATGGATGATCAGGTCTTGACCTCGAGACCGAAGGGAATGCGCTGCAAGGTCGAGTTTGTACCGTGGGACAAAGCCCACAGGCTTTCATCAATTTAGCTCGTAAATGACTACCTGATATTCTGTGGGATCAGCACATCCGACAAGAAACATTAACCAAACATAAACAACAAATCACTAGATACTATATATAAAATAGTTTACACACAACCTTGTGTCATTTTATCCCCAATTCAATTCCTACTTATGTCCAGAGTCGAAATAGTAAAACTTGTTGTGTTTGTGGAAAAAAGCTCTAAGAGATGAACAAAGGGTTGAACGTTGCACATGCTGCGAGTTACATATTAGTTTATCAACCTATCCACCAGAAGGCCTAAACTTACCTTGTTCAGACCATTGGAGCCAAGTAAACCCCGGATTTCGATCCCGGATATCCCAGATCTGTGACAATTGTGATCTGATATCTTCAGTTTTGAGAGCAGCATAGTCTTTGCACTCAGAGATTCTTCCAGATATCATCTCCCGCATACTCCCATCAACGGCTTCACATCCGGCGATATAGAGCGAGAAAACAAGGGCCCGGCTCGAAAGAGAGTCAGGTTCAACACAGAGGGCTTCTCTTTGAACTTCGGCGACGCTTTTCCTGATCAGTGTGGATGTGAAGGGCACATCTCGAAGCCTCGTGTAGAACGCAATCGTTGCTGCAGCATGCATGGCTTGGTTGACATGGAGAATATCTTGTGGATCTCCCGGGTGATTGCGGATGACTTCATGATCAGCATGTTGAACGATCAGAAGCTCCTCTTCCAGCTCATCAACATAAATATCCATTTCATCTGTCCAAATGTCTTGCGACCGTCGAGCTTGGATGAGTCTTCCCATTCTAAGCAATGGTCCCACGAGGCGGCTCGAGAATCCGTAAATTGGATGTGTTAGCCAATTGCTATATGGTAGGAATTGATCATGTGCAAGTGTAGGGTTACTGAGCACGCTGGCAGTCAGTCGATCTTTGATTTGCAGAATGGGTTGTGGGCTCAGCGATAAATAGCTGCAAATCTCGGACCATGCCAGTAAAGGTACCAAAAGCTGGTATTCGGGTGATGGGGAGGAGCAAGACTCTTGGATCAGAGCAGCTGCACTTCGCGCCAAGCCCAGCAGGTAAACTCGTGAGTCGGCCTCGGAGCGGTAGAGTAAAAGAACCGTTGCCAATGTTGGCAATATCGAGTTGGGATTTATTGTGACTTCAAACTGCTGCCGTTTTGATACAAGGCCCTTGAGTGCTTCAACCCGGAACTGCTGGGTGGGGATTCTGGAGCCTCCCGAAGCATAGATGTTATTGTAGCAGTCTCCGGAGAAGGCTAAACTAGCTGATTGAAGAGTTGGATCAAAGGCTGCCACAGACAAAAGCGCGCTCGATAAGTCTCCCGGGCTGGAGTTCAACTTTGGGGTTGCCCAACATCGAAATGAGTGGCTGGAGGTCTCGATGAAATATTGCCAAAGGAATCCTCTCCTCTCCGATCCTTGGAGGTCAGGAAAGAGATGAGAAAGGACAAAACGAGGTGGCATTATCTCTAGCCTTGGGCTTCGTGGTTTGAAGTGCATTAATGAGCCATTTTCGGATGTCAGTGGCGAGCTTGCACAGCAACCCTCAGAGTCTGTGGCTTCATGAGGTGAGGGATCCGGGATGATGTCCTGGGTGGCTACTGTTTCCCGTTCGAGTGCCCTTGTAGCCAAAAGGCAAAGTTCCTCAAATGTCGGTTGCTGGGTTGTCCCTGTCAAGTACTCACCTTGACCAAAGGTGATGGCCTAGATTAAAGGACTCGCTTCTGTTATTGACGTAGGGCGAGAAGCGTCTATCGCTATGTGGGTGAGTATTTGAGATGGAATGAATACAGCGCATCCAATACTGACTCTCTGGGACTGATTCGGTAGCTCTACATGAGTCCCTGGGACTCTTTCTCCAGGGTTTGAAGTTCCGCTTCTCACAGGTTATGCCCTTTCGTTCACAGCGAATACATTGTGGTTCTCGCTGGTCACACTGGCAGAACATTAGTCTAGAATCAAGAGAAGTAGAAAGACGTACTTTTCTCTTACTACGGACACATTGAGTGCATGCGCCGGGCACACGTGTCTCTGGTATTAAAGATGCGAGACGCGACTTGCTCATAGTGGTAAGCGATAATATTAGATAAATTTATAGTAAAAAGAGTTTAGAAGAGCTGTTATACGTAGGGATAGTGAGTTTTGCATCGGATTAAGTTTAATCCTTTCGCTATTGGGTACAGGCAGAGCTAATATAAGTAAGCGCAGTAAACAAGAAAGGTTAAGCTTAAGTTAATAAAGTAGTATATAGACAGTATAAGTTTACCTGTTAGCTTAAGCGAGAGGATAGCTAATTAAGCAAGCTTAGTTAAATATAAAAAGATAGAATAGTATAAAAATATAAGATATTTAATATTAAAAGAGATTTAATAAAGGTATTTATTAAAGGCAGTACTGTTTTCAGTATAAAGAAAAGTGTAAAGAGAAAAAGAGAAATATAAATAAGTATAATTAACTATTAAAAGGGAGGTTAGCCTTTCTTAAACTTTCTTAGTATTATCTCTATACTGTGGCATAGGATGAAATTCAGTACTATATTAGCTTTTAGATAAATCTAGTTAAATCTTTTACTGCCTTAATACTAGGAACTTTATAGGCATAGCTATAATAACTGTAATTATAATTTAATTATAATTTAACTTATTTAAAGCAAGCTACTATGTGGTAGGGGTATGACTTTATAACCACTACGTCTAACATAAGTATCAAGTTACTGACATAGATTAACTTATCTATTGACGATAGCACTCTTCTCAAAGCTTCTCCATGTCCATAAATAATAAGGCCAAGCCCCATACTTGCACTCTGATTACAGGCCTGAGAATTGCTAGAGAGTCACTATCATTATGGCAAGATAATGATTCACTCTACACCTCGTCTTTGCCTATCATCTTGGATTCCAACTTTTCTATCCTCCTTAACCTCATCGCATGACACAGGTTCCAGATGAATACATAGCCCATTACCCCAGCTACCAGCACTGCAACCGCCGCGATCAGGCCAACAATAGCCAACAATAGCCAACACAGTAAAGCACATCGATGCGCTCTGGAATGCATCGCTATCTTGCAGCATCGTCGTGGCCAGCCCGACTTGCATCGCGGCCAAGATGAGTGCAAAATATACCGTTGCCACTGTGATAGGAGCCACCATCTGCTTGAAGAAATGACGGTAACTTGAGTATGGGTTCAGATATCCATTTACGGACGCATGTACACCTCCGGTCTGGGAGCGAAAACGCCATATCCACTGGATCCGGGGGAGACGAAGATTGCCGTATTTGAAGCGTGGATTGACGTCGAGATCTGATGCTTCGAGATGGTCGGTGAAAGAACAGACGAAGGCTGTCCAGCGCTCCCATGTGATACATTCCGAAAGTATGCCCTCTGTCTGTGCAATCTTCCAGTCCGACTTGTCCTGGATCAGCCATGTGTAGGACTGGACCATACCAGCAGCTATCGCCCACAAACTGTCGTCGCCAGAGCACAGATAGCGCTCCCAAAAGTCAAACGACAGTAAATAATCTGGGCATGGCTTCACAAACAGCCGATAGTCATCCCAAAGCAGGTGAAGGTCCGCTTGCTCAGCGCATACGATCTTCCGACCGTACACGAGATGTTGATGCAGAGGTCGTCCAGGCATCGGCTTCCCAACCATCCAAAGCTGGTTATGGATTTCATTCAGCCTTGACACGTCTAGCTCGACCTCTAGATATGTCATGACACCATATTCGAAGTCAAGTCGATGAAGCTTCCCTCTACTCGTGTAAACGGCTGGCAGAACAAGAGTGCCTGGTCTAGGCTGTCCAATTTTCCTCGTGTCGTTAGGGATGTGAAAGAGTGATACGGATTCGTCGAATGGGACTGGCATAACCGTAGTCAGTGTCTGTTGTAGAGAGATTTCGTGCATCGTCAACCGATGAAAAGAATTGGGGCTTTAGGTTTACTCCAACGTCGATTTGTTCACGTTGATTGTACGGAAAAGCAGGCGGCACAAGCGCGCGACCGGTCAACCATAAGGCTACAATGCAGGCGCTGACCACTGACGTCACAGTAGCCCTTGCTGTGAAACGTTACGGTAACTAGCCTACGACTATTAGTGGAAGGAAAAGGGAAGTGTTGCTAAATCTTGCTTATTGAATGCATGCCCAAATGAAAAAGCAAATACTTCATCTTGGTGGGCAGACGAAGGAACATAACGTCACTGGGCAGTTCATAAAGTCATTCCGACCAGCTGATTAGTTGGCGTTATGCTGGGGCAGGGGGTTCATAAGCACTTTGGCTACGGAGTACCTAGAAGCGGTCATATCCGCCGCTGATCTGCCAGCTGTGCCGCAATGACAAGTGTAAGCATGCTGAGACATCAGTTACGAACACGAATATGCAATGCACCCCTACTAAATTGATTGACCATCTCGGGGGCGTACTGGAGAAGGGGTCTTCCCTTTTATGTCCATGAAGCTCTCATGGAAAGATCCAGCTCTCGATAATCGGTATCGCTATTCATTATGACTGTCATACATACTCTCGAAGCGAAGGCTCTCGCTAAAGACGAGGCGCACAGGAAAAGGCTCGAGGAAGAGGTCGAGCGACGCAAGGCGCAGGAGCAAGACAAAAGTAGAGGCGAAAATGTGTGGTTCTCTCGTCGGATCAAAGACGGCCATTTATACCACTGGGCGCTATTTGCATACGGCAAGAAATATGAGCTGAGGCTCCCCTCGCGACAAAATTTCAAGAGCCTGCCAAAGGGACATCTAGTAGGTTCCTTGGTACCGTCAATCGACTACGAGAGCAAGATTGCGCCGTGGTCGATGCAGGAGGAGATGATGCGGCTTCGACAGGAGAGCCTTGACAGTGAGGGCAAGCCGTATGCTCAAGACTATTACATCTGCCAGATTGGCTGGACCAAGCTATCGGAGGAGAGAGTTGATGAGGAATGCGAGGCCGCTCACAAATCGTTTGGCGTGTACGTGCTCGGTTTCAACGACTGTCAAAGCTTCTTACGGCAATTTGCCAAACGCATGAGAACCAATACCAACCGCAAGAGCCAATGACAAAGGCAAACGGTAGCAGAGAGGGCGCGAAGAAAAATGAAGATGATGACGGATGCTGTGATTGTGATGGTTGTGGTTGCTAAAGCAATATGAGAACTAACTGTGCATAGCTATTTACATAACTATTTGGAGACCTATTTTAGAGTCATTTAATTTAACAGATTACTAAATTTTAGAAGTCTTTAAAGGTCTAACTATAAGTTACAAGAATTAAAAAGAAAAGTCTATTTTTATTAAAAAGGAAAAGAAAAAGATTTAAATTTTAAATTTTAAACTAGATAGTCTTTCTTACCCTACTTTAGAAGTTAATCAGATGCTGGCAAGCCATCGCATATCCGCATAACGGCTTTTGCAATTCCACTTGAAAGATCTGCTGTCCCAGTTTGAGCAAACAGACACTTAGATAGTTCTTCCAAAACCCGATTTGGACATTCTCCTTGAAGCAGGTTACCGATTCCTGTAACGTGGACATGGCCACTGGAGCCATGCTCGATCCAGGCGTTCCTTTCATCATCACTCGTCAGCCGGTCAAGGCGCAGTGCCTTCTGGTTTCCAGCGACAGAATCGGGAGATGTCCCTTCCACAGCTGTGTCATCGGTATGCTTCAGATATGCCTACATAAATATAGCCCCAGTGAGAAAGCACATAGGCTCCCAGAGCACCATGTCTCGCCGAGAGTAAAGAGTGCTGAAGAGCACAGCAGCATGCCACATGCACTTACGTATTATAGGCTTGGGGCCACTAAGCCATAACCTGAAGTCCCGCTCGGCAGCCTCTACATGAGCTTTGCTTGCTTTCCATCCTGCCAAGGCATACAGTGATTGAAGACGAATGTGCCGTAGAATTTGGATCTTGTGGTAGATACAAGTGTTCATGATGGAGAGGCTGTCGGCAGAGGGATAGGCATTTATATTTGGCTGGAAGAGGTTGAACTCGGTATTCTCGCCATTGCATGCCACCCTGCTACTCCTCCCTCACCTGCGCTCATTAGCCGCCAAAGGCACTCCTACAGCTGTTTTCTAACTTCCTCTGGCCTGGCACTTGTCCCTATGCACCTTTACCCCAACTACTGCGCTTCCAAGGCTGCTATTCACTCCCTCGCCTGGCAGATCAGAACCCAGCTTGCGATGGAGGCGGAAAAGGCGAAGGAGGACAACCCGGAAGCGGCCTCTGTTCGCATCGTTGACATTGTTCCGCCCGCAGTGCAGACCGAGCTAGGCAACAAGTCTGGGGCTGCCCCATTCGGTATCCCTTTAGATCAGTATATTGAGGAATTGTGGTCAGATCTCAAAAAGTGTGTGGACGATGAGATTTTCACGGGACATGGGGATGAGTTCCGTCATATAGAGGATGAGAGGAAAAGGGTATATGCCCAGATTGTAGAGTACATTAAGCATATGCCTATGCACCATTAAGCATTAGCCCTTGGTATATTCTCTAACATAAAGGCTTCAATACAAGTGTTTTATCATTTTGTGACTTGTATAGAGACTACAACGCAAGCCTTGCTTCTTTCTAGTATAATTAGCATAACGTTCCCTACCCATAAGTGCAACAAATCAAGGTACGCAACGGTCACGCAAACCTAAGTATTGTCGAGTAAAGGGAGCTCTGCGCACTTCTCTAAAATACCCAGGTAGAATGAGTAGTGGTGAGTAGAACACTGGTTGTGAGTAAGTCAGTAGGTAGACTATAAAGTAGGTAGGGAACGTGAAAACTGTATATATGCTTAGCTATGTCTCTTTATATCATATATACTAATCTTCTTCTTCACGGCTTCTCTATATCCCCCAAAGTTTGACCGTTTTGTCTCGGGATGCTGATGCTATCAGTTGGCAGACAGGCGAGAAGGCAATATCAGTAACCCAGTCAGTATGACCATATAGTATTTGTTCCTCCATGCCGCGAATGCCTTCCCAGATCCGTATCGTGTGATCATCTGACTCCGAGGCTATGAGTTGATCGCTAAAGATAAAAACGGCTGCTGCAACTTGGCCATCATGACCCTTCAGTGTAAGCAGTTGTGCGCCCGTGACTGCATCCCATAAGCATATTGTTTCATCCCGTGATGCCGACAGTATTATGAGACCATTTGAAGAGTAGGTAACGTGCTTTACCCAGTCGTAATGTCCCTCCAGTGTTTGCTCTCTTAGACCCGTCTTTGCATGCCACATAAAAATATCCTTATCATGGGATCCTGAGATTATGGTACAGCCATCGGGAGAAAACGACACGGTCGTGACCGTGCCGCTGTGCCCTTCACAAGTCTGCTGCAAAGTGCCTGTCACTCCATCCCAAAGACGTATTGTCATATC
Organism: Fusarium xylarioides; assembly: GCA_013183765.1. Taxonomy (NCBI): domain Eukaryota; kingdom Fungi; phylum Ascomycota; class Sordariomycetes; order Hypocreales; family Nectriaceae; genus Fusarium; species Fusarium xylarioides. Next base: position 78,342 of record SRZU01000179.1, read on the forward strand.
TCTTGAGGCCGACGCTAAAATGTGGCCATTAGGTGAGTAGGCAACATCCGTAACCCAATCAGCGTGGCCCTCGAGAATCTGCTTCAGTGTGCCCTTCTTTGTATCCCAGAGCCGTATCGTCATATCATCAGAAGCTGACGCTAAAACCTGTCCACAGGGCGAGAAGGCTATTGCATTAACCTGACTGTCATGGCCTTCGAGCGTGTGCTCCATCTCATTCGTGCTTGTATTCCAAAGCCTGATTGTAGTATCTCGGCAACCTGATGCTAATATTTGACCATTTGGTGAAAAAGCCACAGCCGTCACCCAGTCTTGGTGGCCTGTAAGTGTTGTAATATTTCGTATTTTCATTTTGCGGAAGTGTTTAGTAACTTTAGAGATGAATGTGTATAACAAGGAATTGGGTCAGATCAAATTGGTACAGGGTGGCAACCCTAGATTAGGCTCTGGTAGCTAATAAGACTCCATTCACACGTGTAACTTTAGAGATGAAATTAAGCTAAGTGTTAATGAATATTATTGAAAAGAATATCTTTAAAGGGCTAACTATAAAGTAAAAGCCAGAAAGTTAAGGTATAACTGCTTCATTAATTAAAACACGTGTTCTCTTGTTGTACAAAGCGTAGATTAGTCACAACGAGCATTCCAGCATTGATTGAAAGAGCCTTATTTTCTTCAATTGAAGGTAGCAGTCGGTTTAACCTTATCAAGCTACGGAAATCGCGCAGTGGGTTCAATCTGACTAATCAGAGAGCGTTTTGCTGTTTACAGCTCAATACACCTCCCATTTAACTGCATATTATTTACGCAGTTAAATAAGTCCTAAATAGCTTTAATTTTGCTTAATGCGCTTTTATAATAGAAAAGAAATAGATAGATAATAGGAAATTGTAATAGCATTACATTATTATTACCCTAAGTATATGCCCTTTTGATCTCATGAATGTAAGCATAATAGGTATAATGAATTACAATAGAGAAGCGCTGCGTAGCCTTTAGGTCTTCGCTTTTTCAGCTATAAAAGCCTTTCTCTTATCCTTTTGTAATCTCTTCTTCTTTTTCCTCCTTTAAGCTTTATAATTTTCATTATAGTATATAATTATCTTACTAGCCCCTTGCCTTAAAGCATCTATCCCTTTAATAGTATGCTCTTTATCCTGCTTATATGCTAACAATTTAATATAGCTTCCTGCTCTTGATAACCCTGCTGTTCATAAAGAACACAATAATTGCCTTTAGGCTACTGTTTTTTATGCTAGTTGCCCTGTATGTAACCGCTCTGCTTCACTGCTTCGCGCCCCTTATTTAAGCGCTACAACTTATACCTACAAGCCCTCTATTAATCTCTTTACTATGCCTAATACCTGGCCTTCTTGCCTGCCTCTTGGTAGGTTATTTTAATCTTGCTATAGCTATTCCCCTAGTAGTATGCATTTATATAAGTAACTTAATGCTTATTAAATTACATATAAGTCTAGTACTTATTCTCCTTTTCTAAAAGGTAAAGCTATTATTATAAGTTTTACTTCTATTTCTTATTTATTATATATACTAATTAGAAGTAATATAGCCTAAGTTTAAACTTAAAGATAATATTTTTAAGCTTAATTATGCTTTAATAAAGGTTAAAAGCTTTACTAGTGCTATAATATCTTATAATAGTAAGGTTAAGCTTCCTTCTAATAATAATACTATGCCTAAAACCCCTTACCCTACTAAGAAGAAGAATTCCTTTACTGCAATTACTCTAGTAAAAACCCCTAAGACTCTTAAGACTTTATATGCTTTAAAGCATAAGCTTAAGTTCCCTAAAGGCAAAAAGTATACATTCCTATATATATAGTACTTTAAGGGTATCTTATTAAGTAAGAGTTTATTATCTTATTATACTATAAAGGATAAGCTTAACTTAAAGTACTATTATTATTGCTTTTATAGTAGTTATAAGGATTATACTAGCTTATAAGTACTTTTATATTTCTTCTTAAGTATATTACTAACTTATTTAATCCCTATTATTTGCTTCCTTTAGCTATTACCCTTTATAATGCAATTGCTAATAGCATTTATTCTATAAGTTATTTATCTTTCTTTATCTATTTACTTTAAGCTAATTATTTATGCAGAAGATTACCTGCCCTAGGACTTACACTTTAGTTATATTTAAGCTCTTTAAGGCTTACCTTACCCTTTTTACTATTTTTAACTATTATATTCTTTCTTTTTAAGTCTTTAAGATTCCTTATTTTAGTCTAGGTATACTTACTTCTAATAAGAGAAGCTTTCCTAGTATAATAGATCTTAAAGCTCTTAATATAATCTATAATAGCTTAGTAAGACTTAGTAGTATTATTCCTATTAATAATAATAATAAAGTTAAAGATAAAGATAAAGATATTAATAATAATACTATTATTTAAGCTTTTTAAAACTGTTTACTATGCTTAGATAGAAGTATTTTAGCTATAGGAAATACCCTAGGCTCTTTGCCCTTATTACTAGCTAGTTAAATAATTAAACTTTACTTTATTAAGACTTTTAACTGTTTAAGCTATATAAGATTAAGTAATGCTTTAAAGTATTTAAATTACTACTATAATAAAGCTTTAGTTAATCTATCTACTAGTATCTCTACTATAGGTAAGTAGGTAACTTAAAAGCTCCTTTTACCTTCTTCTTATTACAACTACATATTTTAGATTTCTATATAGTGCAGTTAAGTATTAATCTTAATACTTAGCTTTATAATAAGATATATTATCTATTAATTATTATAGTAGATAGTATATAGCTTTATTAGGTAAAAGTGCAATTTATTAAGAAAGCGCTATAAACTTATTACTTTAGCTGCAATATGCTTTAATGCAATTAGTTCTGCCTTTATTATAGAGGTTAAAACTGTACTTTAGTGTATTGCTTTCTACATTATAGTACTACTAAAGAGGGTAATAAGATATCCTTATAATAATCTTCTTATTTCCTTATTATCTGCAAATAAAGCATTTAATGCTATGTAAAGTGCTTAAGTTTTATTATAATTGCCTCTATAAGCAATTATAAAATTATAAGTAATATAAAGATATTAAAGAGCTTAGTTTATAGACTTATAGTACTCTTTACTTAGATTTATAAGGTATTTAGAAAGCTAGAATGCTGCAAAAGTAATATCTAGCCTTACTATTACTGCAGTATATAGTAAAGATTTAACCTTTTCTTAATATAACTTAATGTAAGCTAGGGATACTTAGTTCTCTCTCTTAAAAAGCTTAGTAATAGGAATAGGAATAGTAAGAAACTAGTTATACTTATTAAGGTTATATTTAACTATGCATTTCTCTAGATATAAGTTATAATAGAGGTAGATTTTCTTATTTAGCCTATCTCTAATAATTCTAATTTCTAAGAACTACTTAGCTTCCCCTTTATCTTAAAGCTTATATATCTCTTTTAGCGCTTTAATAATCTTATTTATAGCTTCTTTCTGCTTATAGTAATACAAAATAAGGATATTATCTATAAAGAATACTACTAGTATATCTTGCATTTTTATATAAAATAAGCATTCCTCTTCCTTGCTAGGTTTTAGACTAAGGCATTTTAGAGTGCTTAAGAATTCCTTAAACTATAAGATAGGTAAGTCTCTTAGTCTATACAGTGCTCTTTCTAGCTTTATAAGCTTTCTAGCTTATTTAAAGCTTTATAGGAAGTAGCATGTAACTGAAAGTTTATTTTTATTATATATTATATTAATAAATGCATTTATTATATCTAGTTAGTAGATTTTAAGATTATACTTAGCTGCTAGAGCAATTATAATATAAAATAAATGCACTGCAAGAGTTACTGCATATATACTTTAGATTATATTTTCTAGTTATAGATCTCTATATATACAGATTTACACTTTACATTTATCTAAGTTTCTATTCTAGTTAAATTTATATATAAATACCTATTTTATAAGTATAAGCTTAATCTATACATCTTACTATAATATTACTATCTAAGTCTTAAAGTCTATAAGCTTCTTTACTTTAGTATATACTGCTGCAAGAAATAGCTCTTTAAATGCATAAGTTTTTAGCTCTTTTTATGTCTTTAGAGGTAAAAGGAGTACATTCTAGTAAATCTTTATAGGCTTTAAGGTCTTATATATCTGCTTAGGCTTTAAAGGATTAAGCTTTAAATTTAACTTTATTATACTTTTCCTATTAGCTTTCTTAGCCTTTTTAATTATACTAAGAAAAGTAGTAAAAGCTATAAGAATGCTTCTAGGATATAGTAGCTCTTCTTTATAGTAATTAATTAAAAAGAAAGCTACTTTATTATTCTATCTATACTCTTATATCTTTATCTATATTTTTAAGTCCTATCTTATGCTTTTTCTTTCTTGCTTAATATCTTATTATTAAGTACTATATCTTAATAGTTCTTCTACAGGTTATCTTTTCCCTCTAGGGCATTCTTGGCCCCTTTTTAGTTATACTCTATGATTTACTATAAGCTCTAGCTATATTATTGCCTATATCTCTACATCTAGTAAAGCATTAGTTTATATCTTAACTAGTATTATAAAGTACATTTAATATCCTAGTAAAGCTAAGATCTTTATCTCAGTTTAATTTAGTATTTTAAAGCATTTAAGAGTTACTCCTATTAGTTTATTTAATATATACTTACTATTTAATAGCACTTTCTTTACTCCCTAAAGGTATTATATTTATACTCTTTAACTTTCTATTAAGCTTCTAGGGATATTTCTAGTAGCACTTTATTATCCTTAAGGTATAATACTCTCTTCTAGTAAGCTTTTATTTATACTAGTAGAGCTTTAAAGCTCTTAGTTTGCTATATTATCTTCTACTTTAAGAGGGGTTTCTTTTCCTTATATTATTATATTAGGGCTTAAAGGAGTTTAAGCTATACTGCTACCCCCTAGGTATATATCTAGTTCTAGGGTTACTTCTAGCATTCTAAGTCCAGTTAGTTAAGGTCTAGTTAGATCTCTTACTGCACTTTAAGTATCCTTTACACTCTCTAATTTTTATAAGATACTTATAGGCATAGTATTTACCCCTAAGCTTAACCTAACTAGTTATTTAACTAATATATCTACTTAAGGAGCTCTTTCTATTTTAATTTTATCTAGATAAGACTAATCTTTATAGACTACCTAGTTATTAAGCTTAATAATAAGCTCTTCTAATTAAGGCTTAGTGCATTTATTATAAAAGATAGATTTATTAAACTATACATTTTATATTATTACTACTCTCTTAAGGTAAAAGATCTAAATATAATATATATTACTTATAATATATTCTACTAAGTATCTAATATATGCTTTTAGCTTAATCTTTATATTTCTCTTTTCTTTTCCTCCTTCTCTTTCCCTTTTTAGGGGGTATATATAGTAACTATATATAAGCAGTAAACTTATACTTAGTTTAAGATTTGCATTTTCTTATCTTATTTGTAATAGTATGTAGTATTTAAACTATTCTTTAAGTACTTTAATTAGTAATTTCTATCTAAGTCTATGCAATAGGCTAATATTAAGCAGATAGGATGCTATTTTAGTGCTCTTAGGCTAGAGCTCCCTTAGTAGGTTAGCCCTATAAAGTATTAAAATAGATTTTATAATAATTTACTTGCTGCTTTATTTAGTAGCTCTATTTACTTTATAAGTATCTAGTAGTATAAGCTCTAGCTTAATGCCCTAAAAATTTACCTAGTATTAGAATTAAGTTAATCCCTTAACTGCAATTATAGTATACTTATTATCTTAGTAGATTATATAGTTTACTACTTTAAATTAATATTATACCTAGCATTTAAAGTAGAATAGAGTATTAAATACTATATTATACTGCTTTATATATAAAGCCTAAGTAAATATCTATCTATTATATTTATTCTTAATAACTAGTAGCTATCTTAATCTATTATAGCCTTCTATATAATTTTAAAGATCTTAATATATATGCTAAAAGAGTCTTAAAGTACTCCTTTTTAACTTTCTTCTTAAAATAACCTAAATAGCATGCATTCTAGCATAGATCTTGCACTTAATCCTTAGGATTCCCTTAATCTTAATATTCTATGCATATAGTATAGCCTTCTTAAGCATATCCTTTAATAAATATCTAAGTCTTAGATGCTATATTATTACTATATCTTCTCTTAAGTTAAGTTAATCTTATAAAGATCTTTAAGGAAGCATTCTTCTCTTACTAGAAATACTTATTATAATCCCTACTTAACTTATTAGTATTATATTATATAGTAGTATTAATAAAGCTTTAAGATAAATATTAAGCTACTTATATTTAAGGAAAATAAAGTTATTAATAAGCTAAAGCTTATAAATAATAATATTTTTATTTACTAATCTATAGTATATAGTATAGTCTTCTTTATATATTTAAAATCTTAAATTATATATATAAGTAAAAGAAATAATATTAATATAAAATCCTTTAATTACATAGATATTACTAATTATTAAGTCTCTTCTATTAAGTATTCTCTTAAAAGTGCACTTTCCTTTATTAATAATCTTATTAGAGGTTATACTTAATTCTACAATTTAATCTATAGCTTTAAAAGTTCTTAGGTTAAGGTAAGCTTTATTATTAACTAAATGTATAGATGCTCCTAAATCCTAGATTATGCTTTCTAAGAGTAAGTAGGTAAAGGCCTTAAAGGCTAAGAAGATATATAGTAGTTCTTCTTTATACTATATATTTAAGTTAAGGAAAGCATTAGCATAGAAGTTATTAAGAACTTTAAGCATTATATTAGCTTAGAAACTGCTTAGAATATTACTATTATTATCTTTAGTACTTTAATTATTGCTATTAAGCTTAATGCCTTTCTTTACTAGTTGCTCTTTAAGTTCCTTTTACTTTAGCTTTATAACCTCTTTATAGATAGTTATATAGCGCTTTTTGCCTAAATAGCACTTCTACTTTAGGTATCTTTTACTAGAAAGTGCATATATAACTATTTTACACTTTATAGGCTTCTACCTATACTTTAAGGAATTTTCTTAAGTTTAGCATAAGCAGTTATAGCCTTTACTTATATTAGTAGATTACATATTCTAGGCAGCAAATACAATACCCTTCTTCTTAAATAGGTTATTTCTTGCAATTGCTTAGAACTTATCTGCTACCTTAAGGAGCTCTGCTTAGGTTGCCTTCTTATCGCGTTCCAGCTATTAGGAGACCTTACTTGCTTTAATGTTAGGGTTTTGCCTTTTAATCTCTGCAATAAGCTTAAATCAGGTTAAGAGCCCTCTAGATACATTAATTGTATGCTTATTAAGCTTATTTTAAGCCTATAATAGTTTAAAACAGTCTTTAACTGCTTAAAGGAAGTCTATTATAGCTATATCTTTTTTAATCTTATTTAGATTATAAGCTATAGCCTATTTATAGAAGCTATTCTAGCGCTTATATTATACTATAGGCTTTATGCTTATATATTTTGCTTATCTAAGCACTAGGTAGTACTCCCTTTAGAGTGCACTAAGGACTTATATGTTGCTTAAGGTGTATTGCTTCTTAATACCCTAAATAAGCTTTCTTAGAGGTATATATTTATTTTTATATTCTAAGTTAACTTCTTACTAGATGCAATTAAAGGTAAGACCCTTTACTATCTTACTAATCTACTCTCTTAAAGCTTTTTTTTTAGTAAGATGCTCTTTATAGATATAAATATTACAGTTATATAAGGTATTTATAATATTATAGAACTGCAATTACATTAATATTAACTCTTAACTAAGTACTAAGTTATTATTAATATGCTTAGTCTTATATTCTTCTTAGATACATTTAACTAGGTAAATAAGATAGTTATTATTACTTTCTATAATGCTTAGGTTAATGTATTTCTAGATTCTAAGTAATATAGTATATACTTAGAGCTCTGCTAGCTATTTAATCCAGTTTTTAGTACTTTGCAGGCATATAATATATACATTAAGCCCTCTAATAGTATTAAGTTTAGTTGCTTATAATATTATAGCATTTAGTCTTATATATAAATGTTAGCAATGCATTAAATCTTAGTATAATATGCTTATTTAAAGGGTTAAGGGATTTTTATATAGTAAAGTTATATATAAGGGTTTAGGGTTTGCATTTTAAAGATTTAAAGAATTAGAATTTAGAAAGAATTAAGGAATTACTAAAATGCTATTAGTTATGCAGTAGAAGTTACTAGGAATTGCTTCCTATCTAGGCTTATAACTGTTATATAAAGTGTAGATTAGTTATAATAAGCATTCTAGCATTGATTGAAAGAGCCTTGTTTTCTTCAATTGAAGGTAGCAGTCGGTTTAACCTTATTAAGCTACGGAAATCGCGCAGTGGGTTCAATCTGACCAATCAGAGAGCGTTTTGCTGTTTACAGCTCAACATATAATATATCTATTTTGCTATAAACTTAATAGGGAAAGGTTAATAAGAAATAGAACTAAAATAGTAACTTTTTAGCTGCTTTTTTACTATCTGCTTGTTTTGCTGCTTGTTAAAAATGAATATACAGTTTTGCTTGATCTGTATAAGGCTGCGAGGCTGACCCCTAGCTGTGATGATCTCAAAATGCCTAATTACGCCTCTAATAGTAGCGATGATGATAATACTGTTAGCTTAGATGATAGATATAGCGAGGAAGAAGACCTACTTATCATAGGGATAGCTGCAAAGACTATTAAATCTAAAGAGAATAGAAAAAGGCCTCATTTCCCTACTGTTTTTAATTACAGAGATATTATTAACCCTAGCAGGTCAGTTGCAGTAGAGGAATTCAGTTAGAGACTGCTAATAGGCTATAAGAGGAGATTTATAAAGGAGCTTTAAGTTATAAAGGATTAATTCTATTAATTAGCTAACTAGATTAGTATAAATATAAGCATAAAAGGATTTAACTAGCAAAGCTTACATCTAAAGCTAATAATCTTCCTATATATTATCAGTTAGGGCTACATACAGCAAGCAGTAGCATATCACTTTAGCATCTCTTAAAGTTTTATATCTTAAATAATAGTAATAGCTCTTAAAGCTTTTACTAATATCTATAGGATATTTATTATCTAACTAGAGCTAATAGAGGTATACTATAAGCCTATAATTAAGCCTTAATATTAGTACTTTTTTAGCTATATTAGCGCTATAAATAGTACTTACATAGCAGCTTAAGTCCCTAAAGAAGGTTAAAGGAAGTAGTATAACAGAAAGTCTCTAATAACTTAAAATATCCTCTATATTATCTACCTTAATAGGACTTTCTTATATATCCTTGCTAGCTGTAAGGGATCTGTAAATAATACCTTGTTATTGCAGTATGCTTAGTTAAAAAGCCTAAAATTGTATGTAGATAGATTCCTTATTAGAGATGCTAGCTTTAGTGCCTATATAGGACTTCTAGTCCTCTATATTAGCATTAAATATTATCTAAATAACTAGAAGGTATTACTAGAAGGACCTTAAAATAAGGAAGAACTATATAACTTATATTACTTATAACTGCAAATTATTATTAAGCTAACCTTTAGTTAAGTTAAGAGGAAATTTTAGATAATGTAATCTTTACTACTTAAATATAATATATATAAATAGATCCTAATTATATATACCTATATAGGCTTATAGAATTTCCTAAAGTTATTAGAAGAGAAGCTAGCATTAAAGAAGTTATAGGAGGAATACTTATAGTTAATAATAGCTTAGGTATAAGATAATCTTCCTAGTAACCCTAAGGTTTTAAGAGATTAAATTATAATAGATTAGTAAGAAGAGCATTTAGTATATATTAAAGAAATAAATAAATATAATAAAGCTATTCTCTAATAAGAATATAAGAAGTAGCTTAGTAAAGAGGAGTAAATTGTAGTAAGACCTTTCTATCTTAAAAGGTAATATTAAGGGAAGTTAGTAGGTAAAAAATAAAGCTGCTAGGAAGAAGCTGTAATAATTATAAAAAACCTTACCTTTTAACAGCTAAATTACATTTTTCCTAGCCTGCATAACAGATAAGTTAAGGTTAAACCTCTTAAAATAAGCCCCTTTAGGGAGGGATTTTATTACTATAGTATTAAGTCTCTAATTAATACTAGTTTTACTTTAAATTTCTAGAGCATTATAAGCAGCTTTAAGGCTATTTAAAAATATATAAATTATTAAAAGCGCCTTATAATTAATAAATCCCTTTATGTAATCTTTAATAGACCTCTTTTAGGTTAATATACAGTCAGTTTTATAATAACCTCAATTTAGAGGCATAAGTATAGAGGGGTAAGTATACTAGCTAGTAGCTACTAAATTAGTTGCATTAGTAAGGGAATTAGCTTAATTAGTATTTTACTTTCTAATTAAATTAAATTATTTATAAAAAGCTAAATAAATTTATATTTTTTATATATTATAATTTAAGTATAATTAACTTATATTTTAATTTTTAATAAATTTAAAGCTATCTATGCAATTTTATAGCATATTATTTAAAAATGCAGCTTTTAACTAGTCTTACAGGCTAGTAGGTTAATTAGCTAAAGCTGTATAACCTAGCTGCAGGGAATTTCTAACCCCTCTACTAAATTTAATAGCTACACTAAAAGCTTTATATCTTTAACCTTACTACAAGATTAATATCCTGCATTTCTAATAGCATAAATGCCCTTAGGGGAAAATAAACTTATATATCTTATTTTACAGGTTAAACTCTATATTCTATATTATTTCTAGATCTTTCTACTAACTTCTAAGTACTAAATATCTAGATTTTATATAAAAAAGTTACTTCTTTATCCTCTTATTAAGAGTATTATAAAAGACTACATATATACTATCCTTAAGTAGCTAGTTAAAGAAGGTCTCTATTTCTCCCTTATTTACTCTCTTTAGAAACCTTCTCTATATATTCTATACTGCTAACTATATATTATTTATACTAATAGGTCTTTAACTTCTCTCTTAACTTATTAAAATTATGCTCCAAAAGTCTCTGGACGCTGCCCCGCCAACAGACAACCCACCAGATAAAATCAGACTGACCCTTAATTGCAAATACAGCTAAAACTTTAACAATTCTTATTAGAAATGGATAGAATTTTATCTATTTTATGCGTAAAGCGCTAAAGAAACTATAAATTTACAGATACAGTTAAGGCTCTTATTATGCAGGCTATAGAGGGCAGAAAGTCTTACTAGGCTGTTGCAAAAGAGGCAAGATGTTTGCTATAAATAATTGCAAATATTATTTAATGCTAGAAAACTCTATAAACTCTAGAAAATAAACTAAGATCTAGATATCCCTAAAAACTTATATTTTAGCAGATTTAGTATATATTAGTTTCATTAAAACGCGACTGGCAGATAATATATGAAAAGCTGGTTAACTTTCTAGGTAGTAACGTCTTACGAATAATGATATGTTAAGTTATATGCCTTTATTAAGTTGGCGTAGGAAGCAATAACACTAGTGCAGATTAACTGCCTAATTAACTCACTTCCCTGACGACTTGACGCCTGCATTCGCGCCCAGGGATGGTATACAAAATATTAATGAGAAAAATCAGAGCTTTAAAACGGTATACTTTTTATATTTGCTGGATTTAATTTAGAATAATTATAAATAAGTGAAGTTATCTCTGTTGAATGGATTGAGTTGCTACAGGGTGGGGTGTCTAGAGACTTTTGGAGCATAATTTTACTAACTTAAAGACTGCCTTTTCTATTAACCCTGCCTATAGATTTACAGGTTAGTAAAGTCTTTATACTTATAATAGCAATTAAGAGTCTCTAGAGTTACTAGTTACCTATAATAAGAGATAATCTAATAGTAAGAAAGTTAACTAAAAAGTCTAAGATAATAATAGAAGAGGAGTTACTATAACTTTATAGAAGGGTAAAGGTAATAGCAGAGTATATATATCTTACTATATAGCTTTATAAGCAGATAGCTAACTGTTTAACTTTAAGTCTTTATCTATTTAAGAGTCTATTTAAGACTTTTATATATTATTATAGAGGGTTAATAAGCCTATAATATTAGTAACCTTAAGAGCTGTAAGTTTAACTTCCTGTATGCTATTAAAGGCCTGCTAATATAGATCTAGGTTCTGCAATCTATTGCACTTAATAGCGCTAGCTTTAACTTTATGCTTCTTTAACTACTAATCTTAATTCTTATTAATAGTAGTAATAATACCTAGCTTATAGTTATAGCTTATACTACTTATCTCCCTTATTATTATAAGGAATGCTTTCTAATTCCTTAGCAGTTTACTAAGCTTATAATTAACCTTTATCTAGTTAAAAATATATAAAGCAAATTACTTAATAAGTTTATAGCTAATATTAGTATAAATAACCTTTATTAGCTAGGTCTTCTTATTCTCTAGCTTCCTGCTAACCTTCTTTATATTATAGCTTTTAAGAAAATACTATATCTTAGCTCTAGTCTACTATACCTTTAAGCTGTATTTCTATATATCCTTTTAAGAAGCTCTTTATATTTTCTTTTTAAATGCATTTTATTATACTTATAAATACTAAATAGGAAGAGACTAACTTAAAGTAGGCTAACTTACTAGCACCTTAATCTCTTCTTTAGCCTTACTTTTACTTGCAGTTAAGATCTTTTCTTTAGGCTAGGCTAGGGGGGGGATAGATTGCTATAATAAAGTAGGCATTATTATAGGTTCTTAGTTATATAAGGCTATAATAGTATTGCTAACTTTAAATGATTCTTAACAGTTACACCGCTTAACCCCTCCTCTGTTGACTGCCTTCCTCATTGATTGAGCCCCTAAGACCGACTAGGGCTAGTACAGCAGGTCACGCACAAGCCGGTACAACAGCTCAGTTATGCAAGTGGCAAAGTATATGTGCGCCGGATCGAAGGCGCCGTACGTATCGATTGGATCAGGGCCTTAACCACTGCAGCCTGATTTCACGGTGTTACGTGGCCGATGCATCAAGAAAGCCTAGAACTGAATGGACTGGGCTGAGCTGAACTTGGGTGGCTTAGGGTAGCCAATCACATTCAAACCACGAGCGTTATCATACTATACTATGCAGGCGCAGCGTCCGAGACATAACAGCGCCAAGGCAGATTCCGTCCTCAACTTCACTCTTTTCGCATCCTCAACCTCCTCATCACGTCAAAGAATCAGTATGGAGACTATCATAGACCCTTTCAGCCAAATCTTATGGCAGGACCCTTCAGTCCTACCGGCAGACAGCGTTTCGCTCCAGCCTATTGAGGAACAAGTCAGAGAGCAGCTCAATCGGAATGAAAACAGATTCTCGACCTTCCTAGCCCATGTCTCATCCTTGGAAAATAAGGGACGTAACACGGAAACTGTTTTTATCGATGAGTACATCCAAGGCTTCACTGAGCGATCATTCATCGATCGTGGGGCAACCTTTTCAGTAGAACGAGCCATCGCGATACCAAACCCTCAAACAAGCAGCTCTGCGCCCGCAGTCATTCGCCAAAAGCGTGTCGTGGCTTTGAAAACAGTTCGAATCCAGTCTCAATCTGACGATCTACCCAAAGCAGGCTGGGATCACGTATTGCTCGAAATTCGCGCTCTTCTACACGAAACCCTTCGTTACCATCCTAACATCGTACGCCTCGTCGGCTTGTGCTGGGGACCCAACGGAGCATCCGGAAGCGTTTATCCTCAACTCGTGATCGAGCATGCAGAACACGGAACGTTAGAGGATCTCCAGAGCAACTCGAAATCGCCACTTTCGTTTGCTGTCAAGCAAAAACTGCTGTATGATGCGGGGAAAGGTCTCTCGATCATTCACGCCTGCAGCATCATTCACGGCGACATCAAGCGTCAAAACGTACTGATATTCGCAGATAAATCCGGCGATGGGGCTTATATAGCTAAATTGGCTGATTTTGGAGGCGCTGTCTATGGTTCTGAGAAGCATGACTCTTATCGCTTCATCTGCAAGACACCGAGATGCGCGGCACCGGAAACAGACGGCATAGTTACCGCCGAGGCCGCAAAGCTATGCGATGTCTATTCTTTTGGGTTGCTCGTCTGCGAAACCTTTGCAGATGGGGATTTGACCAGTCTTCATTATGAGTTTAGTCCTCGGCGAGAGACTTCGGGTTCATCGGTGACGCTGGCGCAGCTCAAGAAGTCTGGGCGACTTTTACACAGAGCGACGTCTATGATCCAAGATTACTTTGATATGCGTGAGGTCAATCAGGATTGTACGGAAATGGTTCTGTATGTGCTTGAACAGACGATACAAAAGAGGCTGTCAGATAGGTCTTTGGCGAGGGCACAGGCTGCTCTGAGAGGTATCCCGTATGTGAAAACTTCCTCGGATCAACCGAAATGCAACCGAACTGATCTCTTGCTACTCTAGTCTTTCGGAAATTGATGGGTACTTGGATAAGGTCGACCAAATGAATCGCAAGTGGAAGGAAGTTGAAGATAACGAACCTCCAGTGAGTGACCTTTTTCCCCCCAGGCAGTTCCTCTTGCCATCCTGTTACATGAGGCAGCGGAAGTTTTACAGGACGGACTAACATCTCATCAGGGAAAGCATGGTATCAGTGCAGACGGCGCTGGACTGTTCTTAGGAACCGTGGGAGCTACTTACGATCCTCAGAACAACACGTAAGATTCGCAAAAACGTACATTTCTCATGCTAACGCCTCTTACAGTCCCGGCTTCCGACCCATAGTCAAGGCCCCAGTGAACCCAGGCTTTGTTTTCGAGCCCGAGAAACTGAAGAACATCCTGTCATGGCAACAGCAGGAACATATACTCCAAGCCCTTCAAGCTATTTCCGAATCTGGGGATCAAAGCCGCGATGTCGAACTGCATAGGCTTTTCGCAGCTTGGTTTCTCTTCAGATGCCACGTCGCTGAATTTGGCACATCCCTCGAACCCGAGAAAGCGTGCACAGTCCTTCGAAGAGCAGCAAGCGATGCAGTAACCGGATCTGATGATTCAAGCGGGTTCGAATATCTCGCGGCCTCATGTGTATGGCGCGTGAGCCAAGCCCTGGGACAAACACCACCTGAGCTGTTAGCCGTTATTCCGTCTAGTCTGCAGTGGGCTACTCTTCGAGGTGGCTGGCAGGCTGGTCAAGATCTCGAGGATGCTTTGCCACTGTTGAGTGATGAGCAGAGACAGAACGCAACTGAAACATATCAGAACGCAAGGAGGCTGGCGAATTACTTCAGTGGTGTTCCTGGTTCACTTGCATTCTTGCCTCGACATTTGAGAAGAGAGTTTTCGGTCGATGATGTGGATAGGCTTCAGCAGGAACTCAAAGAGGAGCTTGGAGGAGCCTTTGAGCAGTCACTCAAGAGCTCATCAGCAACGAATGAGAATATTCAGCAAGTTACTCCCTTCGACAGGATCTTTGTCAACAGCCGTAGCCATGGAGTTCTGCACATGGCAGCAGCCCGCGGGCAAGCCAATACAATTGAACATCTCATCAACACGTTCAAGCTAAACATTGACCTCCCAAACCAGGATTGTGAAGAAACACCGTTGGTCTGTGCTTGTCGAAATGCTCATTTAGAGGCTTCTCTGGCACTGCTTCGACACGGCGCCGATCCAAAAGGGCATCCTCTGGGTCAAGATACTCCTCTCCACTGGCTCTGGAGATTTGAGAACGATGAAATGATGCCAATGGCCAGAGGCCTGCTGAGCGCTGGAGCGCTGATCGATGCTCCGTCGGGTGGTATGAGGGCCGAGGTCCTCAAAGCGCACGCCGACTGGGAGGGAACCATGTCTATCCAGACGACGCCTTTGGGACGATGTGTTCTGTTCCAGAATATTCATGCCGCTCAAGTCCTCATCGCACTTGGAGCTGACCCCATGATTCAAGTTGACGGAAAGTCACCTATCGAGCTTGCCGCCATGCTAGCATTACCCAATTTCCTTCGACTGTTTCTGTATCAAGATCATGATGAATCCAGAATTTCAGGATTGTTTAATGGTTTTGACGATCTCACTCTTTTGAAGGCGACTCAGGAGCAAAAGGCTGGTAATAGAGATACGTTTTCTTTGCTTAGCAGACTCATCAGAAACGGCCCGAGATATCGTTTAGATGTCGAGGAAACACTCGCCATTTTCAAGGAGCAGAGAGAACTACTAGGCACCGCTTCTTCTAGTGGACCGTCAGGAGAAGCCTTGTGCATGCAGATTCGACTTGGAAATCGTGAGATCGTTGAATCATTACTAAAAATGGGCCATAATCCCTCTGGCTCGCCTGATCATCGACCCATGCGTGAAGCGATCATGCTCAATGATGACAAGATATTTCGAATGTTGAGGAATTACGGTTGTGGGATCGAAAGTTATTCCGAGTGGCCACGGACTCTACTTCATGATCTGGCTTCGAGACCGGCTTCATCTCCCCTTGGGACTGCCATAGCGCAAGAGCTCATAGCATCCGGAGGTTCGGTTATGGATCATCCAGTAGGGACTCGACCGCCTGTTGTTGAAGCTATTTTACATGGATACCTTGACTTGGCGAATCTACTCATACAGCATGGAGGGCGAATCAGCAGTCCTTATCAATTGGGACCCAGCCTTCCAAGGATTTCCATCTTCAAGGAGCTCCTCGAGCAAAGAACAGAGACATCGCTGTCCATGCTCCGATCTCTGCTAACACCAAGCGATTCATCCTCTGATCAAGGGCCCGTGCTACACCACAATGAGCAGTTTGACTTTATCGTGGATCACATTGGTGACACTACCGAACAACAAAGCGCATGGACTATCCTTGCTACCTCACCACCAGCACGCAAGAACGTAGTCGAAGCAGAGATCTACATGGCGCAAGTCCAATGCATGCTTTCAGAAAACTCACCCTTCGCGACCAAAGAGTGCATAAACTTTGATCATCCGAAATTTGGTACCGCCTTGTGCCGAGCCGCTTTGTTCCAGAATCGCCTTTGTGTTCAAAACCTTTGTGACTCATTCAGTGAAGCTTTATTTAACTGAAAACTTAGTCCCTAATTATAACCGAATCTCCAACAGATAAACTTTCCGCCTAACACCACCAGCCCATCTGACTTTTTCCTAGTTATCTCTTACTAACTAACTTATCTTTAAACCTATAGATATAGAATCCTAGCATTTATTATTTCCTATAAATCTAATACTATATATACTTAAGCTAAATTATTTTTTACTATTTATACCTTTTTATTAACTCTATTATTTAATAATTTCTTAATTATCTTATAATATTTTCTCTTAATATAATAAAAAGGTTTTATTATTATAATATAGCTATAATAACTAAATTTAATAACCTTTAAAAGGATTTTATTATTATAATTATTCTTTTTAATAGCTATATTAAGGCTTTAAAACTGCTTTATATTACTTAATATTTTATATATTTTAATATTAATAATAAAAAAAAAGTTAAAAGTTAAAGTTATAATCTTTATATTTACTAATAATTACTAATTAATTAACTATTATATAATAAAAGTTATTTTAAGAGTATTATTTTAAGTTAATAAACTTACTTCTATTAAGTATTTTACTTTATATATATTTTATATACTTTAATTTAATTATCTTTATAAAAGAGTAGTAAGTAGCTACTTATTTATATACCTTTAAAGTTAGTTATTAAAATATTTAACTTTTTAGCTAAAAGTAATATCTTAGGTGATAGTAAGGGTAATAAGTATTTTACCTATATGTATTTATTAGTATCCTTTACCTTTATGCCCTGGGGGCTGAAGCCTCTTTTAAAACCCTAACCTTACCGCAGTTCCAGAATCATTTCTTGGTCGGAAAGCTTCTCCGTAGCGGCGCTGATCCCAATATCAGATTGCGTCAAAATTTTGGACCTGCGCAGGGATACTTTGGCGATGGATCACCAATTAATCTCGCGCTAGGCTGCTATGAAGTAGCCATTGAAGGCTGGAGTGAGACTGTGCCGGATACTATGCTGGAGGACATGCGAAGTGTGATAAATGAATTGGAGTCTCTTCCGGACTATCTGGAGGAAGCGCTTACTCGAGGAGAGGCACTGAGGAAGCGGCATGAAGATATATTAAAGCTGCGAGATGATGCATGGGCTATGCAAGCGCAGATGGCTAATATGAGCCTTGAGCAAAGGCCAGTTGATCTATCAAACATGAGCGCAGTACAAGCGCCAGAACTGGATGAGTCTCAACGGGAGATGTTCCAGGCTACAGAGACGATTATTAGATGGATGTTTGACTCACAGCGTTACGGAACAATTGGACGAGCAGAAATGGCCAGGATAGCAGAAGGCGAGAATGCATAGCCAGTCTATCAATTAACACTATCCGATTAAGTTAGTATACACACTGCTATGCGCTGTTATCAGCCTATTCCTGATAAGAACGCACTCGTGACCCATCGTAGCAATCACCCACCATCCCAACAAAAGATCCAGCTTCCTATCTCGACCACAATCTCATAACAATTCGGTACTTCGAGGTGCGGGGATGTCTCTCGTGCCTTGTTTATCTCACTGAT
Source organism: Fusarium xylarioides (assembly GCA_013183765.1). Lineage (NCBI taxonomy): Eukaryota > Fungi > Ascomycota > Sordariomycetes > Hypocreales > Nectriaceae > Fusarium > Fusarium xylarioides. The sequence goes on from SRZU01000179.1 coordinate 96,874, forward strand.
GGTTGCCACGTGAATTACTTCTACCGGGCTATCTCCTTAAAACAGAACAGGCACTGCAACCCACTTGCGATCGGTTAAATGGCTGATATCTCGAATCGGTAGGATTTCCGTATGCGAGATATCGTCAGAGGGGCAGAGATGCATATTCTTGGCTTATTTGGGCAATTGCCTCGGTTCTCGTATATATAATTACTTGTAAGTAATTGAAAGGAGATGGATTCTTGGTTTTGTGAATGTGATAGCTGAAAAGTATGCGACTGAATTGAGGAAGCCACTTATCGCATCACTTTGAGCCACCGTCGAATGATAAGTAAATACTATAAATACCAGAAGCCATCGCATATTTTTTTTAATATGATTTTCAGAGTGAAAACATCCGTTGACCCAGTTTTATCGTGGTCATGATGTTTACCGCAACTTATCGCAATCTTTCATACGTGCTCCTATTATACCTGAGCTTCACCACCTTCCTATTCCAGACAGTATCATGCCTCGCCGTCCCTTCATCTGAAGATACCTCCAACGATAACACCAAGCGAGGTGATGACTCTGGTGATGTTTACTTGCTCGGTGTCGGCAAGGCTGACGTGACTGGTCCTGTCGTCGAGCTTAATCTCATGGGATATGCCGACCTGGGACAGATAGGAACAGGCTTGCGCCAGCGACTCTACTCTCGCGCTTTCATCGTGGGTAATCCAGATGAGCCAAAAGAGAGGTTTGTGTACTTGGTGTTGGATACACAGTCTGGCGATACTGCTATTCGCAGAGGTATCCTTGAGGGCATTGCTGCATTGGGATCTGAGTATTCAGTCTACACGACTGATAATGTCGCTGTCACCGGAACGCATTCACACGCTGGACCAGCAGGTTGGAACAACTATCTCATGCCTCAGATCTCCGCTCTCGGATTCAATCAACAGGCATACCAAGCCATCGTCGACGGTGCTGTTCTATCTGTCAAGCGGGCGCATGAAAGTCTTACCAAGGGCCGTCTTAGCGTAGGCAAGATTCGCATCGAAGACGTCAACATAAATCGAAGTCTTTATGCCTACCAGGCCAATCCAAAGTCTGAGCGAGATAAGTACCAGGATGAGGTAGATAAGGAATTGACGATGCTCAAATTCACTCGCGACTCAGACAACAAAGTCACTGGTGTCTTGACCTGGTTCTCGGTCCACGGTACCAGTCTTTACATGAACAACACTCTTGTTGCTGGCGATAATAAGGGTGTGAGTGCCTATCTGCTGGAGCAAGCTGTGCGTGGAACCAATGGAGCGACTGATGACTTTGTTGCTGGTTTCTCACAAGCTGCGGTCGCGGATACTACCCCAAATGTCGAAGGAGCTTGGTGTGAAGATGGTTCAGGACAGCAGTGTGACTTCAAGGATGCAACTTGTGGTGGCAAGATCGAAACTTGTCACGGGAGAGGTCCTTTCTGGGGCTTGAATGATGGAGGCACCAAGTCGTGCTGGGAAATCGGCCGTCGCGTCTTCAAGCAGGCCGATAAGTTGTACAGCCAGATGCAGGGAGGAGAAGGTGTTCCGGTCACGGGAAAGAGTGTTCTCGGGTATCACTCATTCCAGGACTTTTCCGACTTAACCTTTCAACTACCAAATGGCACATCAGCCAAGACATGCGCCGCGGCTTTCGGGTACTCGTTCGCCGCTGGAACTACCGACGGTCCTGGGTACTTCGACTTCAAGCAGGGTGACTCCGGCGAACCTGACGCCAGTCCCTTTTGGGCTCTTGTATCAAAGTTCTTGCGTGACCCTACCAAGGAGCAAGTCGCATGTCAGTCGCCCAAGCCAATTCTAATCGACGCTGGTGAGATTACACTGCCTTATGCTTGGGCTCCCAACATCGTGGATATCCAGATGCTGCGTGTTGGTAATTTTTTCATCATCGTCTCAGCACCGGAGCTTACGACTATGTCTTCGCGACGTTGGCGCAAGAGTATCAGTGATGAGATCAAGGATAGAGGTAGTGTTGGAAGCGATCCTATCGTTGTCGCCGGTGGACCTGGTAATACCTACGCTCATTACTGCACTACACCTGAGGAATATGATGTGCAGCGCTACGAAGGGGGCTCAACTGTCCATGGCAGACATAGCCTTGATGCTTACATCAACCTGACCTCGTCTTATCTCGGTTATCTCCTCCAGGAAAAGGGCGCCTCGAAGCCACCCACTGGTCCAGCTGCACCTGATAATCGGAAGAACTCCATTTCCCTCACCACGGGCGTCGTTTACGACAACCCCAAGATCGGCACCAAATTTGGCGACGTTATCAAAGATGTGAGCAAGTCAAAGTTCACAGTCGGCGATACGATCAACGCGACATTCGTCGGAGCCAACCCGAGGAACAATCTTCACCTCGAGGATACTTATGCGGCAGTTGAGAAGAAGGACGGATCTAAGTGGGTTCAAGTTCGGACTGATGAGGACTGGGATCTTGTATTTGAGTGGAAGAGACTTGATGGGTTGCTTGGATCGAGTGAGGTGTCTATCACTTGGGAGACGGGATGGCAAGATGCGAAGGATATTGCTTCTGGCACGTACAGATTGAGCTATTATGGAGATAGCAAGGCTCCTATCACAGGTAAGATTAATGCGTTTACGGGTAGGAGTAGTGAGTTCACTATTGCTTAGATGGCTTGGTTAGTATGAAGATAGGCCACATTAATCCCCAGGTACTTTACTCTTTCTCAAGTAGAGATACATTGTAATGATCCAGTGTGTTTGGTGAGACTTGTATACCATTGAACTACAGATCGGGAGTATGGATGTACCCCTGCAATGCACTTTATTTCAATTTTATCGAGGTCGCAAGGTGGACTCTATCCAACCATGGTTCACTTTCTTGGTCACTTGGATATTTATCAGTCCTGCAATCGTCGCGGTAGATGGATAATCTCTCGGAAGCCGAGATGAGGGGCTACATTATACAGACCATATCAGACCACTGACCCATGTAGTTGCCACGTACGCAAATGCATGTTGGTTGCTGTCAATTCTAAGAGAGCCAATTACATTGATCCTCATTTTGTTGCTTCACACACAATATGCATGCTACCGTCGGAACCACTCGCCATCTCAACCTGCAGACTCCCCCATCTTCACTTATCCCGCATTGAGCGATTTTCAGGTCATCAACATCACCATGTCGACTGTAGACGCAGATCCCGTTCTTCATCCGGATGAGCAGGTCAAATTATATCTTGAATTCACAGAGGTTCAATGCTGAACAACTCCAGATCACCGATGACGCCGACTCGTCAATCGGGACAGTGCGCTTCTCAATCATGCATATCAAGAGGCGCGGCTGACAGGCGACAGGATGCTGCTTCTTCAACAACGAGCATCTCAAGTTCCATCCTAAACTATCGGCACGAGAACGGTAGAACATACCATCGCTACAAAGACGGAAGTGAGACGCATTACCATCCTCAACTGCAGATTTCTAACAAATGCTAGAATATCATCTTCCAAATGACCAGGTCGAAAACGAGCGTCTAGGTATGGTAGAGCGGGCATACGTAAGCATGTTGCTAACAGATCAGACCTTCAGCATAACCTTTTCCTCCTAACATTTGGGGATAAACTCGGCCTTGCTCCGCCTAATGATCCTGGTGCAAAGGTTGGGCGTATACTTGACGTGGGAACGGGAACTGGAATTTGGGCCATTGACTATGCTGATGAGCATCCAGAAGCAGAGGTGTGTCTTTTACTGGCGAATACTACTAAGCTTCTACTAACTGCATAGGTCATTGGGGTTGACCTCTCGCCAATCCAACCAGCTTTGTGAGTAGCCACAGGGTCGAATTGTCTACGCTAACATCTTCAGTGTTCCGCCTAACCTTCGTTTCATCATTGACGATATCGACGAAGACTGGGAATATGGCCAGCCATTTGACTATATCCATAGCAGGATGATGGTCTTTAGTATTAAGAATTGGAAGGACTATATCCGCAAGATTTTCAAGTACGTCTTCAAGTTTCCTTCTCATCGGTGATACTGACCTGTGTAGCAATCTCAAGCCTGGTGGCTATGTCGAGATTCAAGAAACTGGAGGCATTATTCTCTCCGACGACGGAACTCTTACCCCGGATCACGCCCTCTCCAAGTGGTGTAACCTCCTCGGCGAAGCCTTCTCGAAGCTCGGAAGTACCTCCATTGAGTTCGACGAGATCAAAGCTATTATGCAAGAAGTCGGCTTCGTCAATGTCGTCGACAAGAGGTTTAAGTGGCCTACCAATTCATGGCCTCGAGAAAAGCGGTATAAAGAGTTGGGAACGTGGAATAACTATAATGCTTCAAACGCTTTGGAGTCGTTGACCATGGCGTCCTTTTCGAGGGCTCACGGATGGTCGCGGGAGGAAGTTATTACGTTCCTTGTTGATGTGCGGAAGGATCTGAATAATCCCATTGTTCATGCGTATAATCCCATGTGAGTATCTCTGATGCGAATAAGGGCTGGGAACTAACAAGTGGCAGATGTTCTATCTTTGGAAAGAAACCAGATATTTAAGACAGACTAGGGATGAGTGAAGACCCTAGGTTTGTGTTCTCTATGCACTCCTGAGGACTTGTCATATGACCTACCCAGTCATTTGAAGGTTGTTATTCTTGCTTATTCCCCGACTCACGCATGTGAAAATCAAGAAAGCTGGCGAACTATCTGATCCGATGCTATCGCGTGATTGATCTATAAGTTCGTAACCTATGAGTTTGGGGGTTCCACGTCCAAACTAATGTCGTCATGCTACTCCAAGGGTTCTGTGTCGCATCCCTGTCTCGGCAGTTTGAACGGCCTACTCTCAGTCAAGACTAGAATACAGACAAGAGCCTCCAATCCTTACTAGCCCCCTTGGCAAAAACGAAGAGAATAGCCGACACTGCATATACCGTGCCACAGAAGAGAATTAAGGCACTGTAGTGGTTGCCGTCACTTGTTCCCAAGATCAACCCTGAGATAGGAACTCCGGCCAATGTGGCAAAGCTCACTACGCCATAGGCCGTGCCATACCTTGTGGCATATTCCTCTGTTCTACAGAGCTGAGCTACACATACTGGCGTCAGGCTGAAAGCAGTGCCGCTGAAAAAGCCATAGGTTACAGCGAAAGAAATAACAACAACAGCGTTGGACCTCGCTTGAAGCCATAAACAAAATATTGACAAGGTGGACAGAGTTGCGCAAATGATCATAACATTAAACCGACCGAGTTTATCGGCAACGATCCTAGGTAGGCAGCGTCCTAAGGTAGATGCGGAGTTCAGAATCGCTAGTATGTTGGGGGAGAGGTTATGAAGGTCATGGAAAGAAGCGTATGTGGTGATGTATGCTGGGGGCCCCAAAACAGCCCAATCCAAAATAAATATTGCTACCATTGTCAGTGTGAACCTTGTGTCTTTGAAGCCATTCCAGTCAAGAACAAGGCGGGAGGTCGGATTTGCCGGGAGCCGGGTCTTGAGCAAGGGCAGACTGGCTAGGAAACATAAGAGGGTGATGAGCGCAAAACATCGCATTGTCCAGGGAAATCCGATACGCCGTGAGAGATGCGAAAAGGCAATGGGATAGCAGAGACCTCCAATGCCACCGGCAGTTGTTGCAAGGCCTGTCGTTAAACCACAATTTTGCATGAACCAATGGCCAAGGGTGGCGATACTGGTGGTCCATATGATTGAAGAAGAAAGACCCCCAACACATCCAAAGGCAAGCATAAACTGGTAATATTCTTGTCATCGAATGAAGTTAGCATGGGACTCTGCTTATCTCGCTCAAATGGGGACTTTCTCACCTGTACAGAAACTTGTACACAGTAGCGACACGATCAAGCCACATGCTCCAGTGGGAAGCAGGTATTTGAGGCCATACCTATCAAATATTGGGCCTATGGATATATCAGATACGTTACTTTGAGAGATTAATGCTTAATATGGGAGTTCTTACCCTAACCTAACCGCTAGGCAGTTGGTAGTTTGGGCCAAAGTACTAACCCTGCTAACACCAGCTAAACCGGTATAGGCTAATTACTAAGCAGGGAACCTGGCTAGGCAGGGCTAGCGCTAGTAGCAGGGGGGGCTAAAGTACTAATAGTAAATTACTAACCTTATAAGCAGCTAATTAATAAGCCTAGAACTGGTATTAGGTGCTTTACCCTACTATACTGCTTTAGGGCTAGTATGCCTATATAGAAGGAAAGGGATAGATTAGTAAGTAGAAGAAAAAATATAAAGGTAGTAAGATATAACTTAAAAGGCTAACTATTTACTCTTACTACTAGCTAGTATTTATCTAGCTTAATATTTACTATTATTATAAGCTATTATATATTATTATTAACTTTAATAAGTATTACTATTATAAACTATAAGGTATATATATTAATTAAGCTAATATAATAACTAATATTAGGCTAGGCAGGCTAATAAGTACTTATATAAAAGAGTATAGTAATAGCTATAAGATTAAAAGGCTAAGTAGCTATAGTGCTAAGAGTAGCCTTATAGTAGTAATAAGTATCTAGATAAAAGGAAAAAGTAAAAGATATAAAGGGGAAGGGGAAGGAAGTAGTATAGCTAGGTTTATAATGCTAATGCTAATATAAGCAGTAAAGGGTAGTATTATAAAAGAAGTAAAGTAGCTAGCTTATAATAAGAAATACTAATTACTAATTTATATCTTTTATAGCTATATAGTATATATTAGTAACCTAGAAGAGTACTTATAAGACTACTACTTAGATATTAGCTATAGGATATACTAAGACCTTATTTATTACTATTAGGTAAAAAGGCTAAGCCTGCTTCTAGATAGCAGGCTAGAGGAGAGGTTAAGGAGGTTAGGGAAGGATACCCTTTTAAGAGTAGGGTTAGGGTTAGGGTTAGGGTTAGGGTTAGGGTTAGGGTTAGGGTTAGGGTTAGGGTTAGGGTTAGGGTTAGGGTTAGGGTTAGGGTTAGGGTTAGGGTTAGGGTTAGGGTTAGGGTTAGGGTTAGGG